>JASDQU011176220.1:7995-18489 GCA_032191745.1 Picea mariana
AGCAGGAATAACCTTCAGCCTCATTTGGGCATACAATACATTTATTTATACAAAAAGACTCCCAGAGTTATTTTTCCCTTCGACTACCTTAGTGATATCTTATCAAATTAAAATCTTTCAACTACTAAGGCTTATTACAATAAATGATCGGTACAAACAGATAAGAGTGAAATCTTCAAATCTATACTACCATCTACTACATTAAAATAAATAAAATCTCCATCGATCTCATGCGATGGCTCATCTTCTAAACATTTAAGATCTTCTTTAATTACAATCCTTTTAAGACATTTGTGTGACATGCCATCTTAAATTTCAAAATCACTTCAAAATGCACGCTAGGCACTGATTTGTCCTCCACTTGCGCTTTGATGATGATGATCAGGCATCACAGAGGCCCAATTGTTGTGCCAATGGCCCATTTGTTACAAGATACTCATTATTTTTAGTATAAAGTTTCCACGAATTCGAGTATGGTTGGATAGGTCCGAACATATATAATGGCGCGCACCCAAAGGATTGTACAAAAAATTTTATGCAAATTTTTCCTCGTAATACATGCCAAGGTTACAAGGAACTTGAGGTAACACTGTCAAGTGTACCGAGGGGTACCTTGATGGAATTTAAAGTATTATATATCAATTTTGCACGATTTTCCACCATGAATTCAACGGTGCACTTTTTTTTTGCATTTGAGCATCAAATTTTCATAGTGTCTTCAAAATTGTGTTTTTGTAATCCTATATTGTAATGTAATTTGGAATTTTTAGATGATGAAGAACAATCATTCTATTAAAAGGACTTTGAAGATGAAGTGTTGTATGTCATTTACATATGTAATTTGAGTTCTTTTATTTTATGTTGTGTCATCTCATTTACATTTCAATTTATTCATCAGTATCAATGAATTGTATGGACAAGTACCATATTCCCATGATATTTTGCAAATAGTCAAGTGATCTTCAATTTTACGAATATGTTCAGATGTGTATGTGATCCAAGGGATCAAAATATGCTCAAAAATAAAAGTGCTCAGGATTTCTTCAAAATGGACTTGTACATAGACCTTGTCCTCACGATCCCAACACAACTTGAACAGGTTCAAACAAACGTCATATGARTGAGATATTGCATTCCTTCTGCTTTGCCAAACATGCAATATTTTGTTGATTGTACAGTCCATGCAGTGTTGACATGGCATGTTCATACTCCTGACATGRCATGTTTGTACTGCTGAYAGGGMAAGGTCGTACTGGACATGTGGCAGGGTCATACTGGACATGTGGCAGGGTCATACTGGACATGTGGCAAGGTCATACTGACATGTGGCAGGTGATGACATGGAAGAGGTTGATGTGGCAGGTGACTCGCATGTGAGTTGGACCTATCAGATTGCGAAACTTAGCATATAGGTGGATAAATTTATCATGCCACATGGCGTAAACATGGGCTTCCATGTGGCACCCCCTCTATTGTATAAAAGTTGGTTGTAGTTTGCGAGGGTTGAACCTGTGAACTCCAGGGAYAGGTGGCAGTACCTTGGTGCATATCAAGMTACCAACCCACCTTCCATGAGTTACTTACCCTTATACCTTTGCAAATTGTTTTAATTTTAATCAATTTCTATGGCGAGCGGAGTCTGAGCCAGGGCTTAGCCCCARCCCTTGGGTATATGCTTCCACCTTGCCATATGACCATACCACTACAGGCATGGGGTTGCAACATTCTCTAACCATCATATTTCCACTTGTCAAATGATCCAATGGTCGTAAACTATGCATGTTCTGAATTTCCAACGAACCCGAGATTAACGCCTAGGGCCCAACCACATTGGGGGCATACAACTAGCACTTCTTCCAGGAAAAGTGGATAGTGCACTAATTTCTCCCACATGCCCGAGATGCTTCAGGAACTAGGTTTAGGCATGGGAAATTCCCAGAATCTAGGTTCAGTCAATCTAGGTGTGTTTTGGAGGATCAGAGACATCAAAGAATTGGGAAAACTTCCAGGGAGTGATTCCAACTCATTTTTTGGCCAAACCAGGTGCAGGAAGAGCACAAGGGGGTTTTGGATGTTTTGGAGCCATTGAAGCCATCCATTTCTCATTCTGAGTATTTTAAAGCACTGATTTTGACACTTTGGCAATTAATGAAAATGATCCATTGGAAGTTGGACCAGGAGATGTAGCCCAAGAGAGGGGTGAACTCCTTTATCATTTTTTTGTGTTAATGTTTGTATTTTGATGGTTGTTTATGAATATTTATGTTTCTCATGATTAACTAAAAGATCGTTAATATTTATGTGTTTGTAACTTGATCCTATTACCCAAGAACATACAATTTTTACTTGCATTTTTAAAGAGAATCAAACCTTTAATTTTCAAATCAAGTCGGTATCATATCATAGTTTTTTGAAGGTTTGATTGTTTGCAAGTGTTTGTTTTCTAATTATTACAAGGTTGAATATCACAAGAGGATAAGTTCAACTTGTAGAGCCAATTTCTCAACTATCAAGAAGGAGAACTACACAATCACCTCAAGCTTCAAGGAGATATTCACCAAGTATGGTTCATGAGGAGAGTCATGAAACTCTTACTTCAGAGGATGAAACTTTCAGAAAATATTTCTATGATATGACAGAGATGGTGAAAGGTTTATTTGAGGAAAGAAATGCAAGATTTCAAGGTGAAAGATCAAACCCTACAAAGGGTAATGGATATAGTGGTGATAAAAATCCAAAAGGAAATGGAGGAAATGGTGACAGTCCACCTCCTTCACCTCCATATTCCACCTCTTCTACCATTTCACAACCACCTCCAAATTCTCCAAAAGAACACGGTAAAATTCCTCTACAAACTCCTTTTCTTAAGCTTGATATTAATTTTGAATTGCCTATGTACAATGGGGAGGTAAATTATGAGAAATTGGATAATTGGACTCGTCAGATTGAAGTGTATTGTAGGATGATACAAAGGATCAAAGATGATGAAACTAAGATTCAGCTTGCTTCTCTTAGATTGGAAAGTGCAGAACTCATTTGGTGGGAAGCCAAAACACAAGAGGACATGAAGAAACATGGTAAAGTTTTATCCTCTTGGAATTATTTTATTGTTGCACTTAAAATAAAATTTTATCCATTAGCATACATGCAAAAATCTATTATGGATTGGCAAAACTTTAGACAAGCTAAAGGGAAAAATGTTCGAAGCTACACTCAATCGTTTAGAAGAAGAGATTTGATTTTGGGTATAGATTTATCTTCTCAAGAAACATTACTCAAATATATTGGAGGATTGCATAGCTACTTGAAGCACACAATACTTATGTTTAACTTGTGTATAGGAAACTCATTTAGAAACAAGAGGGAGGAATGAACCTCAAGAGGGCAGAAAGAAACCTTTTGTTCATGCAGACAAAGGAAAGAAGAAGTTCAAGGCAAATGGAAGGAAGAATGCTTCAGTCAAGAAAGAGGGATATAAACTCACATGTAAACATTGTTCAAAGGATGTCCATGATGAACACCATTGTTGGAAACTTCATTCTGAAAAGAGACCCAAAAAGTTCAGCCATAAGGGGAAACCAAATACTACTGCAACCATACAACATGATTTAGGTTCTGATTTGGGTGATTAAACAAAGATTACAGCCATGGGTTTTCAAGGTAACGATTCTATTGCAAGTACTATCTCTTCAAGTAATAGTAGCCTCAATGAAAATCAACATGAAAATGAAAAAATATAGCTTTTCCACATAAGGGTGATTTCAAAGCATACCAAGATAGATATTTTTTTTTATACTGGATATCAAGCAAGCCTCATATCTAAAGACACTATCAAGAAAATAAAATTGGAAACTACTCCACATCCTAAACCATACCCTCTAGGATGGATATGTGACAATGCTAAATTTCATTTGACAAGAAGGTGTAAACTTAGAGTTTCCATCACTGTGAATTTTATAGATGAGGTAGAGCTTGATGTTATTGCTTTGGATATCTGTGGTATTATGTTGGGAAGCCCATACTTATATGATAGGAGAGCCATCTTTCATCGTCATGAGAACAAGTATCATTTGTTTAAAAATGGAGTTGAGTACATTGTTAGAGCACATACAAAGAAGTTGGATTTTTCACATGTAAATGTTGGACAAATGAAGAGATTAGTCAATGCTAGTAAGAATTTTGTCCTCTTGATGATCAAACCCAAAGACAATGTTGAAAAATAATCTTTCCAAGGTTGTGATTCAAAGTTGAAATCTGATTTATATGAGGTTTTTAACCAATATGATGAGATGTTTCAGGAACCAAAAGGATTGCCTCCAAAGAGGGATATCCAACATGAGATACAATTGCAACAATATTTTCCTCTTCCAAACATTGGTATGTACAGAATGTCAGTCATGGAGAATGTTGAAATTAAAAAACAAATCCAAGAGTTGCTTGACAAAGGGGTCATCATTCCAAGCACATCGCCATGGGGATCACCAATTGTTTTAGTGCCAAAGAAATATGGTACATGGCACATGTGTTTATATTTCAAGTCTGTGAACAAGATTATGGTAAAGAATCGTTATCCTCTTCCTAGAATTGATTATTTTCTTGAACAATTGAAAGATTCTAAGTATTTTACTAAATTGAATTTGTGAAGTGGATATCATCAGATTAGGATTGCTGAAGGAGACACTTGGAAGACATCTTTCAAAACAAAGAAAGGTTTGTTTGAGTGGATGGTAATGCCATTTGGAATTTTCAATGCTCTTGCTACATTCATGAGAGTCATGAATGATGTTTTAAGGCCTTTTCTTGATGATCATGTGATTTTCTACTTGGATGACATTTTGATATTTATCAAATCTCTTGAAGAGCATGTTATGCATGTAAAGAAAGTTTTGAATGTCTTAAAGAAAGAAAAAAAAAATTGAAGGTATCTAAATGTGAGTTTGGAAAGACCTCACTTGTTTACTTGGGACATATTTTTGGAGGTGGAGAACTGAAAATTGATCCTTCCAAGGTCAAATTCATTTCGGATTGGCTAAATCCCAACAATGTGATAAAGGTAAGAATATTTTTGGGAGCATCCCAATATTGGAGAAAGTTTATTGCTAACTTCTCTTCAATCGCAGCTCCATTACATGCAGTGACAAGCATCAAGCAATATTTTCAATGGGGAGGCAAGAAACAAAAGGATTTTGATACTTTGAAAGAGAAAATCAGTTCAGCGCCAGTTCTTGCACTTCCAAATTTGAGACAACCATTTGAGATCCAAACAAATGCAAGAAATTATGCAATGGGAGAAGTCTTGTTACAACATGGCAATACCATGTGTTTTCATTATGAAACTTTTAATGGTGTTGTGATTAACTACTTATGATAAGGAGTTGTATGCATTGGTTAAAAGTTTGAAAAAATGGAAACATTATTTGTTGGGAAAAGAAACTATAATTCACACAGATCATCAACCATTACAATACCTACAACAAGCAAGGAACTTCATATGGATGGGTTTTCTACAACAATTCCAGTTGGTTATAAGGTATAAAAAAGTCATTTATAACAAAGTTGTTGATATGCTTTCTAGGCCTATTATTAGTGCTTCAGTTATTCTTAAGCATAATTCTACCATGCATGAGAGCTATGTTGAACAAGATTCTTTCGATGTTGATTTTAAAGAGGTTTATGCAACTTTGTGTCATTCTAACCAAGTTGAGGAATTGGATTACCATGTGCATGATAAGATTTTGTATCATCTTAGCAAGCTATGTAGTGCATAGGTTGAAAGAGTCAACATCATAATAGAATATCATTCTTCTCCTATTGCTAGCCACTTTGGTGTAGGAAAGACAATGGCTAATTTGAAAAGGTATTGCTATTGGCCTAAAATGAATGAAAATGTTTCAAGATATGTAAGAGGATGTTCTGTATGTGCTACAAGCAAGCCTAGCAATAGAAATTTGGGTTTGTATACTCCACTTCTGGTTCCTTCTCGTACTTGGAAAGCATTTCCATGGAATTTGTACGAGGTCTACCTATGTCTAAAAATAATCATGATTATCTTTATGTTGTGGTTGACCATTTCATAAAAATGTGTATTTTGATGCCTTGTAAGAAACAGGTTACAACWGAGAAAATAGAACAAATGTTCTTTSAGCATGTTTGGGTACATTTTGGATTTCCTAAATCCATTATTTTTTATCAAGATTCTTGATTTATTGGGAAMTTTTGGTCAATTTTATGGGAACTCGTGGATACCAAGATGAAAAATARCACAGTTTGTTGAGGAAAATATATGAAATGATCTTACTCAARCATTTTCAGATTCTTCTTGGCTAAAGAAAAATAGACAGGAATGTCACCCTATGTTTCTAGCCATCAAAAATAATATCCTAACTCACAAGTATCGATTACARGTGCTTAGGCTAGTCTTTTATAAATAAAATATTGCTAGAAAATTCATTATTTATAGGATTTTCTGAATATAATAGTTGTTGAAATAAATGTAGAGACAGAAGTAAAGACACCAAGATGATAATCAAGACAGACGAGACATAAATAAATCCTTTATTTCATTCCAATTCATCAAAGATTCATTATCTTTACAAAATTTTGTAAAGAAATTTTGGACCAAATTCAAACTTAGACATCCCCAATGAAACATACAAAAGGACCTCCGACAGAAAATAAAAATAATTGAACTCTAAAATATGGATCAGCTTGCCACAAATTGTTTCCCACTTGAATCTGCACAATAGCCTTTGTCATTCATGAAAAATAATTCACAAATAGACAAGTCTACACATACTATCAAAGATAGATCAACACCTTTGAAAAACAAGTGCCTGAATGATGTAATTCAGCCCTGAATATTGATGCCTACAATAAGACCCTGCTATCATAAAAAAGAATTAGGCTTATGATCAATTAAGGAATGAAGGAAAACTGAACTATCTCAACACAAACTCAAAGAGAAAACCTTAGTATGCTTCTCCTTATATCCTCTATTGTTCCTCCTTTTCGTTTTTCCTTTAAGCAAATTAGAATTAGTTGAAGTAGTTGAACTACTTCCTTAGTTAAGTTAACTAAAAACTCAACCAAATTTTAGTTAAGGGGGACAAGTAATAAATCATAATAAGGGTTTTAAATAAATAATAACTAGTAGGTGGGACCCCTTGTGACTCCCTTTGGCATTTAACAATCATAACATAGCTAGTTAATTTAACAATATCCCTCCTTGTTACTCCCAACATCACATTCATATTTGACAATTTATCTCAATGATATTTGCAATTATTTCCAAAATATATTACCAATATTTCCAAAAAGCATGTTGTCCAAAAATCTGAAGTCAACTGTTCTCAACAATAAAAAAATTAAAATCCATATTTTCCAGTCTGTGAGGCAATCTTTCCGTTATTGTTGCTATCACCTTTTAATCTCTCTGAATTTTCCCTAGGATGTGTGGAGCCTTTAGGCCTAATATCATTGATCATATGAGAGTAATCATCTCTCAAATGCATGTGGGAGGACACATATTCATTAGAATCATTTGAAGGTGAGAAAGGGGCAGTATTGGCTTTCCCTTTGATAGGGGCATGGTGGGCCTCGATTTTCAAACTTTTTCTTGAACATCTCATTCCTGTATGCATAATTGATTAGCAAATATTTCCTTTAACAACCATACATGACAACTCTTTTAAAATATGAAATAAATTTTGGCCCATCAACATATCAGACTCATGCAATCCAATCCATACAAATTGTTTAACCTTTGTCAATGAGCAGGGGGTGAACACAGGTTTTGGGATATGCGAGGGGGCTTGTATTGAGCGAAAAAAAATTAAAATGAGGGGGAAAAGAATCATGGTTACTGCTCACAGACAACACACAATCAACTGTAATGTAAACCAAAGAACATGTCACTGTAATCCATCCAAGAAACTGTGATTTCAAATTGTTACAATACAGGATTCTCTTAACTGTAATTAAATTTAAGAAACAAGGAGTGAGTCATGAATATGGGAAGGCGAGGGGATTGTAATTGGTGAAAAAGTGAAATAATGGTAAGGAAGGAGAGAGGATATTGTTCATAAATTTAATCAAGTAATCTATAAAACCATTTTATATTAAATGAAAAAGATCCAACACTAACGAAATAATCATTGTGATCAATTCCACAACTACTGTGCATAATTTAATCATTTATGTATATTAAATTTATCATTGTTCACAATTAAACATTTAGTGCAGTTCCATCAAAACAAGATAATATGCCTTCCACAACAATCTGTAGAAGATCTTTGTCTCTTCTCATTTATCCATTTAATGTTTAAAAAAAAATTCCAAATGAATACATAGTCACCTAATTCCACCATGTTCAACATCAACACATCAACCATTGTTCATGAATTATTTTGTTAGGGTCCTAACCCGCACATAGGTAGAAAAATATATTTGGATGTAACAAAGGTCAATATTAATAAGGCCTTTCAATAAAATAGAATAAGGCGGATGTAAGAAGACCTAATAGAAGCTTCTGCTTCTAGAAGGATATTCCTCTAGATGCTTCATTTTAGTATAAATAGGAGTCGAGGGTATGAGAACCCTAGCTTGGATATTATTATAATAGAGCTCTGCTCAACTGGAGGTTGCCCCCTCGAAGAGGCCCGTGAACATTGTGTTCAAAGTCAAAGCGTTATTTATGTTGATATTCTTATATCATTTCAGTGTTATTGTGGTGAATGTTTTGGTTATATTGTTGTTATTCTACCATTACTAGCATTTTATTCAAGTTCTGCATACATTTTATATCTGGTATATTACAAGTGGTATTAGATCACTTTCCTCGGTAGAAAGTGTGGGTTAAATTTTTTTTCAGGGTAGAGACATATTCCGGCGTTTTTAAGCCACAGAGACCTATTGTTACATGCATAAACCCACGGTTGAGGGATTCATACATGCAAGAAATACAAGTGGTACTTAAGTGCACATCTGTTGGCCACCCTTGTAACCCTTGTTGGTACCCCTTAGAGTGGTAGCGCATCAGACAACACCTGTGTACGGATAGGCCTAGATTGCCTGAAGCCCTCTTTAGATAAACTGATCGGTCGCCTGCTACTATAGTGTCACCGAGAACAACACTTGGGAAGATACTCTCTAGTACCTGGGTAGTCCGGTAGTACGGATAAGGGTACGGTCTATCCTCCTTAGTTAGTGCCCTGAGATATTGGGTCGAGTACTACTGTTGGACCCCACACGTATATCAGAGAGCTATAGAACAGGGCAAACCCTTGTCTATAGAACCTTTGAATACCTAACCCTTGGGGGATAGAAACATAAACAAATTAAAATAGACAAGATCTATTTACACGCAACTATGTTCGGTTTGCGAAGTAAATACACATTTCTTTCTGGTTAAGCATTTGGGCATTTCCTCTCTGCAATATTCTTTAGACCGGAGTATAACTCTATAAAAAAAAAAGTATGGAAATTGTTTCACCATTATTTGAGACCTATTACATTGGATTCATCTCTTTTCCCTTATCACATTCATCCATATCATTTTTTTGGCCAAAACTTTTTACCCTGCCTGCCCCTTTTTAGTTTCCTCATCCTCATGGCCCATATTCGTAGCCAAGGCTTGGAAGCTCGCTTCAACACCTTGCAATTTGGTCTCATTGAGACCCAACAAGAAGTGAAACAACTCAGTGCCAATGTTTTCGCCATCAATACAACCATGCATTCCTCAATGGGGGAAATCAAACAAGACCTTACCACCCAGCTTGAATCAGTCTTTTCGGCACTCTGCACCAAACTGCATATCCCTACAGATAACCCTTCCTCTTCCTCACCTCCACATACTAAAGGTGACCATTCCTCTCATTCCCATACCTTTCATAACCATCACTTTCAACGTGACCTACGCCTTTCGCGGGTGGATGTGACCAAATTTGATGGATCAGACCCCACTAGTTGGGTAACCCACATGGAACATTGCTTCTCTTTATACGACATTACAGATGACATGGCCAAACTCTGGTATGGTGTTCTCCATCTATATCAAGAACGTTGGCAATGGTGGCAATGGAGAAAAACTTCTCTTCAAGGGTATATTTCTTGGACACACTTTGTGGCAAAGCTTTATGAACGCTTTGACACTGACACCAACCATTTGGGTCGTTTGAAAAAGATTAAAAAATTATGAACAGTGGAAGACTTTATAGATTCCTTTGAGCGCCTAGATTTTAGAATAGAGGGCATGTCTGATGCCTTTTTCTAGGAGTGTTTTATCAATGGCCTAAAGGATGAAATTCGGGCCCATGTCCTCATGGCTCTACCTAAGAGTTGGGTGGAGGCTACCAAAAGAGATAAAGAATAACAACAGGTTGTATATGCTCAAAACCACAAACCCTCCTTTATCCCTCGCCCTAAACCAATAAATATCACTACTCCCTCTGCTCCACTAAAGATCCAAAAATTGACCAGGGATGAAATGGCTAAACG
>JASDQU011176221.1:13982-26780 GCA_032191745.1 Picea mariana
ATTCCAAAATTCCCAATTTACATTTAAAAACGTTAAAAATAATATTGAATAAAATTTAAATATTTGTTTATACTATTCATTAAGTAAAAAATGTATAGCATTATATAAATTACTATAAATCTTGGTACAATGTTATAATATTCTATAAATTACTCAGTCTCATGTATATGACAGAATTGTTGGGTGAAAAATGTATATGACGGAAGTGTTGGGTGAAAAATGTATATCACGGAACATGCTGGACATGAAAAATGAAACATGTGAACCCGCGACTTCGCCAACCCGCCACTCCGTAATTTTTAGGTGCAAAATGTACATGGCGGAAGTGTTGGGTGCAAAAAGTATATCACGTAACAAGCTGGACATGAAAAATGAAAAAACAAATGTTATAACATTATATAAATTACTATAAATCTTGGTACAATGTTATAATATTCTATAAATTACTCAGTCTCATGTATATGACGGAATTGTTGGGTGCAAAATGTATATGACAAAAGTGTTGGGTGCAAAATGTATATCACGGAACAGGCTAGACATGAAAAATGAAAAATGTGACCCGCAACTCTGTCAACGCGCGACTGGACATGAAAAATGAAAATTAAAAATAAATTTCACCTTTATTATCATAAACAAAATCAAAATTCCAAATTTACATTTATAAATGTTAAAAATAATATTGAATAAAATTTAAATATTTGTTTATGCTATTCATTAAGTAAAAAGTGTTATAGCATTATATAAATTACTATAAATCTTGATACAATGTTATAATATTCTATAAATTACTCAGTCTCATGTATATGATGGAATTGTTGGGTGCAAAATGTATATGATGGAAGTGTTGGGTGCAAAATGTATATCACGGAACAAGCTGGACATGAAAAATGAAAAATGTGAACCCGCGACTCCATAATTGTTGGGTGCAAAATGTATATCACGGAACAAGCTGGACATGAAAAATGAAAAATGTGAACCCGCGACTCTGCCAACCCGTGACTCCATAATTGTTGGGTGCAAAATGTATATGGCGGAAGTGTTGGGTGCAAAATGTGTATCATGGAACAAGCTGGACATTAAAAATGAAAAACAAAAATAAATTTCACCTTTATTATCATAAACAAAATCAAAATTCCAAAATTCCAAATTTACATTTAAAAACGTTAAAAATAATATTGAATAAAATTTAAATAATTGTTTATACTATTCATTAAGTAAAGGTACAATGTTATAATATTTTATAAATTACTTAGTCTCGTGTATATGATGGAATTGTTGGGTGCAAAATGTATATGACGGAAGTGTTGGGTGCAAAATGTATATCACGGAACAAGCTGGACATGAAAAATGAAAAATGTGAACTCGCGACTCCGTAATTGTTGGGTGCAAAATGTATACGACGAAAGTGTTGGATGAAAAATGTATATCATGGAAGTTTTGGATGCAAAATGTATATCACAGAACAAGCTAGACATGAAAAATGAAAAATAAAAATAAATTTCATTATCATAAACAAAATCAAAATTCCAAAATTCCAAATTTACATTTAAAAACTTTAAAAATAATATTGAATAAAATTTAAATAATTGTTTATACTATTCATTAAGTAAAAAGTGTTATAGCATTATATAAAATACTATAAATCTTGGTACAATGTTATAGTAATCCACACATTTACTCCCACTCCAACCTGGCAGGTACTACGCTGCCATGGATCACTTGTTAATATGTGATAATGTTTTGTTAAATTTTATTCAATTAATTATTCAAATTTATTTTTATTTTTCATGTCTAGCTTGTTCCGTGATATACATGTTAAGTAAACATTTAAGGCTCTGAGACCTGTTAGGTAAACATTTAAGGCTGTCAGAACCGTCCAAGGGCCTCGCGCTGTGTAAACGTTTAAGAAAGAATGCGCGTGTAAACATTTAAGAAAGAATGCGTGTGGCAGGCTTTATGTACGTTAAGTACTTAATAATAATAAAAAATAGTCAAACCTTGGATATGCTAGCATATCAAACATTGGGATAAATTTAGCTAGCAGAAAATGCTAAGACAAACATTCCAACTAATGCTAGCATTAATTCACCTTCAAGAAATGCATAAAAATATATATGCTTAAAAAAGACCGTATACGATAAAAAAGTTTGGATATATTAACATATAAAACATTGGGAATAGCGAAGCCGGCAATAAGACCTCCAATCTATTATCCAATCAGATCATGACATATATGGTACTTTTTATTATATAAAAATAAATGCTTTTTGTTGCCTAGTTCCAACATTAGATATTATGCAAATATTTGCGGTCAACAAACAAACTAATACTAGGTCAACGAATTATCGATCGCTATAGTCCCTCCCATCGGAAAGAAAGGGTGTTCTAGAAAAAAAAACGATTCACACGCGAAAGCTTCATATATTATCTTCTCCCTCCATAAAACCCAACAATCAATAAAATGTGTGATTTATGATATAGAGTCATGCGCATAATAATTCAAACTCTTATCCATAAATACTTGTATAACTATCCATTACAATTATGCTCTCGACCATTTTKCCATATCTAATAGTTCACATATAAGAAAAACTTTTATGCTTCACTACAACCTCTCCCAATCCATTTCTTAATTAATGTAGCGATACCCATTTTTKCTTATGACATTGCATGAAGGTAATTCCAAGGCGATAACCCTTTAAAGAGCATGGGATARTTAAAAGTCATASTTAAAGTATTGAGTGGAGAGACATATGTTTTGTAAGGTGAGACATGTAAACATATAGAGTGGTATGGTGGGTAATATGTGAAATATTAAAAGGTTGTGATGTAACATGGTTTTAATGAGTAGACATATAATAATATATTTTCTTTGAGGATTTGATATGGTAGGAAATAAATTTAATGTCATAACTTTAAAAATATGGTATAACTTTATGAAAAGTGGGTTACATGATCAAGTGATGCACAAGGTTTATAGCACATGTTATATCAATGCATCAACTAAGAGTGGAAAAATAATAGTGTGAATAATATGAGGAGTGAGAAAGAAAAATCATGCTTAGCAATCAGTCAAGTGCCTTGATAATTTTTCTAAGAGCATTGCGCCAATATTTAACGAGAATAAGCGAAACTTTGTGCAAGTATTGTGATTCAAGGGGGAGCTTGGCAACGCTTTTTTGGCGAAGTACTTGTTGACCAAAATATTCATCAACAATATGGTCTACTCTTTTGATGATAGACTTCAAACTCCTAAATCATAGCCTTGATAGTACTATTGATAAATTGAGTGCCTTGGTCACTCATCAAAATCCTTGGGCATCCAAATCTAGTGATCACTTGCTCAAAAAGGAAGTGTGTTGCTGTCTTTGCGCTGCAATATTTTACTGGTGCTGCTTCTGCCCATATTGTTAAGTACTCTGTCGCAGTAATGATATACCTTGCTCCTGACCTCTTTGCTGGTGGATTAATTGGCCCCACAAAGTCTATTGCCCATTTGTCGAATACTTGCAAGGTTACTTGAGGTCTTAGGGGCATATCATCCTGTCTATTAGGTTTACCAACCCTCTGACATACATCACATCTCTAGCAGTAGTCCTTTACATCTTTGTGAATGGTCGACCACCATAGTCCTGCGCGCAATACCTTCTACACGATAGGTTTTCTTGCATAATGCTCTCCATATATTCCCTCATGAGCCTCCACTAAAATCCTAGGCCTCTCTTGTTCTAGTACACATATTCTCAAAATGTTGTCTGCGCCCATCTCGTATAAGTGTCCTGCAATCAATTGATAGTCTGCATCTCTGACTACCAGATTTTTCTTCTGCGCAGTGTAAAAATCTTGTGGTGCAGTCCCTGTACTCAAGTATGCAATGATGTCAACAAAATATTCATCAACAACTTGGACTAAAAATAATTGCGCATCAGGGAATTTGTCCTCTAAATTTGTAGGTTCCTCTCCATTGGTGATCCTCGACAGGTGATCGGGTCCTGCATTCAACTTCCTTGGTTTGACTATTACTTCAAGGTCAAATTCTTCAAACAACAGTAACCATCTACGAATTATCCCCCCCAACATTGGCTTATTGACTAGGTATTTGAGGGCATAATGATCTGTGAACATTTTAAAGTGTTTCCTAAGTAGATAATGTCTAAACTTCTATAGTGCATATACCATTGCTAGGCCTTCTCTTTCTGTAGTATTATAGTTCTGCTCTGACTCTGACAATTTTTTGCTTGCAAATGCTATAGGATGGTCTAACTCTCCTGCTCATGGTTGCGCCAAAATAGCTCCAAGTGCTATGGTTGATGCATATACATGCACATGAAATGTATTTTCCTAGTATGGGAATACTAGTATAGGTGCTGTGACCATTTTTTCTTTTCGAGTGTCCAAACCTCGCTGATAGTCCTCATTCCACTAGAATTTACTATCTTTCTTCAACAGTTTCTCCATCGACACAGTGATCTGTGCATACCCTTTTATGAATTTCATGTTGTATCCCGTGTGTCCCAATGTTTCTCTCAACTGGCGTATTGATTTTGGTGGTGGTAAATTGACAATCACTGCAATCTTGGCAAAATCTACTAACAAGCCTTGTTTGCACACTATATGGCCCAATAGTATTCCAAATGGTGTCCCAAAAATGAACTTCTTGATATTCAATGATATCTGACACTGCCTACATCTTTCGAACATCAACCTTAACACTTCCACGTGGTATTTTAACAAACTATATACGGTCCAATCATCCAGATACACTTCTAAATATTGATGGATGAATTCTTTGAACAAAACTATGACTACTCTTGAGAATATGGTTGGTGCATTCTTCAGTCCAAAAGGCATGACTGTGTACTGGTAGGATCCCCATTCTGTGGCAAAAGTGGTCTTGTACCTGTTGTCTGGGGCTATCTTAATCTGATGGTAGCCTGAGAATCCATCATTGAATGAGTATGATTGTTGGCCTCCTACATTCTCTAATACCTCATCTGTGAAAGGGGTGGGAAAAGGGCCATGTAGGCAAGCATCATTCAACTTCCTCAGATCGACACATATCCTTATGACTCCTTTATTCTTCTCCTGAACTGCCATAGGGTTTACCCACTCAGATTCATCCATTGGTTCCATGATACCAACTTATAACATTCTGTCAATTTCTGCTTTAACTTTCTGTTTATAAATCAGATTTAGTCTATAAGGTCTCTGTTTGATAGGTCTAGCCTCAAGTTTGAGAGGTATTATCATCTCTCCTAGCTCTCATGTTATGCCTTTCATCTCTTTAAAGGTTGTCAGGAATAGGTCACCTTCCTCGTGCAGTAACTCTGTTATTCTTTCTACAGTTTGTTTGTTCCAGTAGTCTCCAATACTGGCCATTTTGGGATTATCATTTGTCCCAATATTTACTTTCTTCACCTTGATTGGTGCAACCAATGTTTCTGATTCCATAGATGGGCCTTCCACCTTTCTTTCTCCTTCAATTTTTTTAATTCGGATATTGCGCGGGTCATCTTCATCTGGTGCTTCTTCCTGCACATGATAGCATGACAATAGTTATTTCACTATTTTCCTATTCTGCTATTGGTATTCTGTGATGAGTTCAACCTCTGGTTCCTTAATAAATATCACCCCTCTGATTTGTTTGAGAGTTGAATCAATGTTTGGGTTCTCATGTTCAAATGAGAAATTGACTATAAAATTCTACTGTAATGTTGTCCATTCTGTAGTGCCTCTACGCAGTTCTTGGTCTACATACCAGTTTGTCAGAATTCCTTCCAATGTGTGAATGAAGTGATGAGGCCATTCCTATAGTGGTGTCATTCTCCATAGTGTTCTACAATTTTCCAATATTTATGTTGGTGTCCCCTGTCCATCGCATCTCTGCATATCAGTGCTTCCCTGTTCTGTGCCGAATCTAATGTGCAATAATCACTTACATTGGTACTAGTCCTTAACTGTCTCTTTGTGTGCACCCCACCATCTTGCGGGTGTTTCCTTGAGTGTTGTGTCCAGGGATAAGAGCCTCTGATTTTCTAACACTTCATCTTCGTATCTTGTTAGGAATTATTCTAAGTCATCCACCCCATGAAAACTAGGAGGTTCTCTTATCTCTGTACCTACCCATCTTACTGTGCAGTGTATTCTTGCACACTTTCTTGTGGATACTTCATGTAATCTCTGCTGCCAATTCTCATACCATGTATCTGAGTCTGAATCGCATGACATGATACTTCTCCAACTGAGTACCCAATCCATAGTTGGATTCACATAATCTTCTTCTCACGCAGTGGTTCTTTATAACTGGTTGATTTCCTCTAGGTCTAAGCAAGTGGGTTCTACAAACCTTTCTCCTTCTGATGGGTCTAGTGGAGCAATGACTTGATATTCTCCTGACTCGAATGTCATCTTCCTTGTATTCAATTTGATTATTTCTTGGTTTTCAAATGCCCAATCCAAGCCAAGCAATGATGGATAAGGTGTTGTGCCATCCACTATTTCTATCACTTCAAAATCGTCTTTAGTGTGCACTCCATCGAAATCTACCTTCACACCCTTTAGCCTTCCAATTGGCAGAACCCTGTGTTGATTTTATAGTTTCATCTAAACAGGTGAATCTCATAATGTGGGCTCTCCCATACATTGCCATGTCTTCTTGGGTAACACATTTACTTCAGATCCTAAATCTAGTATAATATCCCCCATGTTGAAGTCTCCAATGTTGGAGTTCAGTCTGAATTATCTACTTGTTCTCCTCCTTGTATGCAGATGATTAACCATTTTCTTCTCTAACTTCCCCTCTACCTTTGTGTTACATATTTCTACCATATTTTGTGATGCTTTAACAAGTGATGGATCATTTAGTAGTTTAACACAGGATTTCATAAAATCCTTTATGGTACTTACTTGTTCTAGGGGTTGTGCTTCATTAGTATGATCCAATGATGAAGGCATCTCGTACGTTGGTATGTCCTGAGTATGCTGCATAGTTGATGTAGATGCAATGTTTGGCTTCAATAATTCTTGTATGGCTTGCTTGAATGTCTCCTTTTTGTTCCACGTATAAAACTACTTCTGTGGCTCGACATTCTTCTTCACCCATTGGTGTTGTGCTGGATCTTGTCTTACTGCATCATCTCCTGTCTTAGATCCTCTGCGCGTAACTGTGTTGATATTTCTTCCATCATCCCTTGCTTCTACAGAAATCCATTGAACATTCTGATTGTTCTAATTTCTCTTTTCTTGGATCTTCCCCAATAGTGTTAGAGAGTCTTCTATGTCATGATCTGATGCACAAAAATACATACATGTCACATGTGGAAGTGGACATTCTCTTGTGTAGTGTCCTGGTTGTTGACAGTTATGGCATACCACTAGTCGTCTACCTATTCCAAAGCCTCCTCTACCTCGTCCTCCAAATTTGTAGCCAACTCGATCTCCTCGCGGGGCATTGTACTGAGGCACCTGATTATACTGCGCAGGATTATACTGGGGATGCATGGTATTGTACTGTGGATGCACAATGTTATTTGTTGTGGTGCAGTGTTATATGGGGCTGGTACTTGGATAAAATGTGGGGCAACTTGCCCTGTCATCATTTCTACCTGCACCCTATAGGTGTCTGATGTTCTTTCCCTCATCAACTCCATTGTCCTGCAATATTTTTCATCCTGGCCCACTAACTTGCAAAAGTTGCAATATGAACTCTTAGGCATTGTCTGGTATTTCTGCATCATTGGACAATGATATGGATCATGCCCCTGTGTCTTACAAATCTCACACCATAGCCCTCCTGATGGAAAAGGGTTTGGTAGTCTTGTTTCCATGTATTGCGTGAAAGTTGGGAATTCATTCTTGTGGTGTCCTTCTGTCCTACATGTGGTACACCAAACAAATTCTCTTTTGTCCTTACCCCTGTTTTGATTTAAATGAAATGTGAGATTCTTCAGATCCTCCTTAAAATCCTCTATTGCTAGATCTATCTTCTAATATTGGTTCTCTTCCAGTTGTAGGGCTTCTTGCAAAGCCTCTGCCTGAGTTTGAAACTTCTGCTATCTCAAAGGGTACTTCAAGTGTGGTAGCAGTGAATTCACAAACAAATGTCTATGCTGCATGTCTGTCATGACATACTTTAGCTTTCCTTTCAATCGTTTGAATCTTTGGTCAATATCCCAGATAGATTCTCCTGGTTTCTGTCTGATCTCTATCATCTCATTCATGTACTGATCCTCTAAGCTAGTCTTCTAGAATTCATTTATCCGCAACTTCTTGATATCTACAATTGTTCTGGTTGTTTTTAGTGGATTGTTTGCAGCTAATCTCATGTACCAATCTAGTGCGCGGTCTCTTAGTGTGATAACTAACTATGCAACTTTTGTATCATCATCTGTTATCTGGTTTGCTTCCCATATCTTTTCACAGATGAACAAGTGCTTCTTAGGGTCTTCAGATGCCTCTCCCTTGAATTCTGGTAACTTGATGGTGGGATCACGTCCTGCCATCCTGAAATGATGAAATACTACCTCCGTGCGGTGTAGATACTTGAATACTACTTCCTGAACTGGATCCTCCAGTTTTTTCTCCTTGACTAGATGTACTTCCTACGGTGTTTCTTCCACTGAAATTCGATTGTCTAAATGGTGGTGGTATTTTTGGTGTATTAGTCGCACATGGGGTTATGGGTTCCACACTGATATTGATATGGAGAGACGTTTTGCCTTTGGTTCCTGCCCTTGGACCTCTTGTCTTCCTTTCATATGTCACGCACAATATTTCCTCAATATGCTCCATATCTCATAGATCCTCTACCTCTTCTTCATCACTTGTCAAGCCTTCCCTCACTGCTATGAATCTCTTCTTATTGTTCATCTTTTATTGGTAGGGTGCTCCACTGCGCGTTCTTCCAGTTGTTTCCATGATCTGCTTGATCTGGTCTTCCTCCATCATGATTGGGTCTAAGGCCTCCTCCTTCTTGCCTTTATCCATCTCTTCCTCCATTTCTTCAACTCTTGTTAGTGCTTCCCCCCTTCCCCCATGCACGCAGGGAAGTTTAGCTGTCTAATGCCATTTTCATTACACCATTTTCATACAGTAAAATATTGATGGAAGTATAGAAAGATATGATATACCTACCTCTAGGTCCCTTTAGGAACTCTTGCTCTGCTGCACTGTAAAACTTCATAGTATCTACTGCAAATTTCGTGATAAATCCTGCAACAATGTTGTCTAATCAGAAATCTACTACGCGTGTAAAGTTATTGTCAACTTGTTGTAACTGCGCAATCTCCACAAAAATCCACTCTTGCTTTCTGATCCGATTTGTAGGGTGGTTGTCTTTCAACCTCAATATCCACTCATGCAACACATGCGGGAAAACACGGAAAAATACTTCATGCAAGTTGCTAAATACATGCTTGTCCAAATATTTGCGCGGTGTTAAATTCAGGTTTCTGTTATCTTTCTGCGCAAATTCAAACTCCTTTGTTTTCAACTAGCTCTTGATCTCTGCCTTTGTTGGGTTCCATGGTCTAAACATCCCCTTTTACATTCTATTTCCATTAACGTTTCCTCACTAGATCTGACATTTTTTTCACGATTCTTCAATAGATCTCATTCACTCAATCCCATTCTATTCCATTTCAAAACGTAACCATTTTTTGGTCATTCATTACCTCTTCCTACCATTCTTGGGGTGACCCAGGTTCATATCTACTATGGTTTCCAACAAATCCCTTCTAAAACTATCGACCCTCTGGTAAACCAGAAGGCAACACAGTACACAGGGTGCACTGTGCAGTTTCACCCAAGATAGTTCTCATGGGTGGCTGTAAATCTCAGGTGCTTGCAACCCGGGAATGAGTGGGGATATGGGATTACACTATGTGATCTCCATTTATTTACTCTAACATTCAACTTCTATTGAATAATCTGTCATTCTTGTTCATGCATGTAAAATAATAGATCTAGCTAAGTCATTCATGCAGTGTTCTAATATCTAATCATTGACAGTAAAAGAAATACACAATATTCAATCACATAACACATGCTCTACCGTAGTTCACCCCCTCTTGGGCTATGCCCACAAAGATTTGGCTGTTCTTCTCTTTTATTATGGTGTTTCCAAAACTACAGTGTCGCGCACATTACAACTCTCCATCAACTAGGTCAAGATCTACAATGGAGAAAACTAGATCACACTAGGATCCCCAGCCTATGATCTAACCCTCAAGATCTACCTTATTTCCTCTCCTCATCTCAACAACTTAACCAAAACTTATAACAGTCTTCGAACAAAAACAACAACAACAATGTTCGAACCCCGACCTAGACCTCCTAGGTACCTATTTATACATGCTTTCTTCTTACCAACCATTACATTCTCTTACCAAAACCCTTACCCTAGCATGGTTAGGTCTTCTTGCATGCATGCCTCACATGATTTCCTCCTCTACATGTGTGTTTACCTTGCACGTGCTTTTTTTTCTGCCAGTTGTCTTTTCCTTATTTGCGCTTTATTCTTCAAAATTAGTCTTCACCCCAAACTGGGCCTACGCCCAACATTTATCATATTAGTTAGATTGGTAACCAGGAAAAAATCTGGTCAGAAACGCTATCCCAAACAAGAGTGGGTATAATTGGGACCTACCATCGGGCGTTCTCCATCATCTTCATGATAGGCCATTCAAACCCGTCAATAGAAATGACGCTAGAAGGAGGGCCATAAAACTGAATGGATGCAAAGAGAAATACAAACTCTTCCCATTCTATTCCGTAATTTAGCACCCCTTTATCTAGTGATTCCCATCCACCTTATTCTAAGCACGCTACACTTCCCTCATTGTATCTTGTGAATACACTGGCTTAGGTGAGTACTTAGCATGTTTCCACTCATTCTGAGTCCTCATTTTCTTCGCCTCAACCCTACATATTAACCCTCTTGATATTAACACCATCCTCAAGAAATCCCAGGAACTTGTAGACCTTGCCTTAATTAGACAACTGAGTAGACATATGGGACAACTTCCCATTGACTATTCACTTCATCGGGTGCAGGAAAATCCTCGTAGTGAAGATCCCTTCTTTACTGATCCTTACATGTATCAAGAAAATTCTTCTATCGGAACCCCCAGATATTACGTACCTCAAGAAACAATAGGCTTTGTAGAGACCTTTGATTTTGACCTTGAATGTTACATACTAGCTGGTGGCACCGGAGGCAAACCTCCCTCTCCTCCCAAATCCCTGCCTTTCACACCAAGGAATGAGTCGGAAGAAGACTCATAGGAAGAAGAGGAACATGAAAGTTAATCTGAAAACAACCCACTTTAGATAATATTGTGCCAACCTCAAAACATGGCCGAGGATAATGCTAATCAAAACCCCCCTACCTATCAGCCTTGGTTGGTTCCTGATGCAGTAACTATACTAAGAGTTGAAAATGCCATGCCTAGACATCCTGAGAAATTTCTACCAAAATTTGACCTAGACAGAAAATAGTCGACCGAGGACTAGGTTAAGAAATTATTTCTTTTAGTAATACTCTAAAGCATTAGGCAAGAATATGTTACCTGTCGATTGTTCCCACTCACATTTTAGAACCAATCCTATACATGGTTCTTCTCTTTATAGGAAGCATCTATCCTTGACAGGAGAACTTTCTAAACTATATTCCTTAGGAATTTTGGAGAAAACAAGACACCAACAACTCTCGTCCTAGAACTATCAAGAGTTAAAATGGTTTCTAAAGAACTGATGAATGATTACAACCAATGCTTCCTTACTCTACTGAGTCATATCCCTCGAGCCTCCAAACCTATTGAAGACGTTTCCATCGAATTCTATACCTCTACTCTGCCAATGTCTATGGAAATGTTTGTTAAGAATGCTGAAAAAGATGCCCTTAAAGAAGCCTTCCAAGAAGCCATTAAAGTTGAAAAGAACATGATAAGTTTAAAAGGAAATCCTGGAGCGGAGTCATCCAAAGACAAAGGTAAAAGTAAAACAATTGTATCCAAACCCACATAAGAAAAGAATAATTATGATTCCATGGACATGGAGGCTCTTCAGAGGATTGTTAAGAAACTATCGAACAAGCTAATAGATTTGAAGAAGAGTGGTGGAGAAGGATATTCTAGCAAGAAGAATTTCTTTAGGTTCCCCCCCGAGAGAGATAAAAACAATCCACCACCTAATAAAACCAATCCTTCTCAAATAGATGGAATTAACATGCAAGATATTGTCCAAGCTCTGCAAGCTTGGGAAACTGAGAATATGAATGAAGTTAAGGAGGAAGAGGAGGGGAATAAAAAAAAATAAGAGCAACCCCAAGAGTCCCAAGAAACCAAAGAACAACAACTGAATTCTTTTCAGGATATCACTTATGGAGGGGAAGAAGAAGAAACAGAGGAGGTACACATGTCCCAAAACACTATAACTACAATAAATGTCAGTAAGAAGACCTTGGTTGACACCCCGAGTACTGCTAATCCTCCTACTCCTACGACGCCCAATGCCAAACAAGCATCTTCCTTGGCCAACACACACCCAATTCTTCCAAAACCACACCCTCTAACTACAA
This sequence comes from Picea mariana, assembly GCA_032191745.1. Lineage (NCBI taxonomy): Eukaryota > Viridiplantae > Streptophyta > Pinopsida > Pinales > Pinaceae > Picea > Picea mariana. The sequence goes on from JASDQU011176221.1 coordinate 26,560, forward strand.
AACAATCGATCAAGCACCCAAACCTAATGCCTCACCCATGCCCATAGCCAGGTTGGAATAAGATTTCCTAGAAGATCCGAAGAAGACTAAATCCAACATTTCCCTCTTCGAGCTTATGAAGATACCAAAAATTCAAGAAAATTTTATTAAAACTCTGCAAGGGAAAACTTCCACTTGCACTAAAGAAATTAATGCTGGGGAAAAAAGGGGAACAACCAAGA
>JASDQU011176222.1:0-12221 GCA_032191745.1 Picea mariana
TTACATCCGCCTTATTCTATTTTATTGAAAGGTCTTATTTATTATTGACCTTTATTACATCCGAATACATTGATCTACCTATGTGCGGGTTAGGACCTTAACACAATGAAGGATCTTCACAGCCGAATTAAGGAACGATTGCAGAATTCAAATCAAGATTACAAGTGCAGAGCAAATCAACACAGGTGAGAACTTCAATTTGATGTTGGTGATCTGATCCTTGCACATCTGAGGAAGGAGAGGTTCCCAAGAGGAACATATAACAAACTTAAGATGAAAAAGATTGGACCATGCAAGGTCGTAAAGAAATTTGGGGCAAACACATATGAGATTGAATTACCCAATGGGATTAGAATTTCACCGATATTCAATGTTGTGGATTTGTACCCTTACAGAGCTGAAGAAATGGGAGCAGAGGAGGAACAGAAAGAAGTTCAATGGACAAAACAAATGCCTGTAGCTGAAAAGCCACAGATGGAAAGCATAATTGACAAGAGGATTAGCAAAAAGACCAGGAGGAAGGAGTATTTTGAATACTTGGTCAAATGGAAGGGACATCCATTTGAAGATGCCAGTTGGGAGGATGAAGTAGAAATTCATAAGCATGGACAGACCGTGCAAAATCTCATGAACAGGAGTTCATGAAAATTTTCAAGCAAGAGAGTATGATGCAGGAGCATCGTCAGCAGCCAAGAAAGCATGGATGCGGAAGCCAGCTGGGAAAATCACTAGCACATTTTTCACGTTTTGAAATGTTTTGAAAGATTAAGAAGTGGATATAAATGTAATAGCTAGAAGCGTACTTGCATTTATGTCTGGCTGTTGTAAATAGATCATGAACGATTTGCTCTCATCTGTCAATGTAAAAGGCATTTAAGCCCAGTTAATGAAAGTAGGTAGATTTGAATTATAGATTAGAAAGTTTAGAAGAGCAGGAGGGAAAACGAATATAGACACCCTCATCTTTGTATCTTTAGATCATTAACACATTAGCACATGATAGAAGGAGAGAGTTGTAGTAAAGAGTTGAAGAGAAGAACCCATGTACAGAAGCACTTGAGTTAATATATGGAGCTTTGACTCAGATTTCATGGTGTTATGATGTTTTATGTTTATACATGGTGAATGATATACTTATGGTTGTTTTATTCTCTCTTTTATGCATTTGTTATCAGGCTATGCTATGTATGTATGATTTCATGTTGAATGTTTGAAGTCTAAGAGAGAGAATGAGTTTCAATTGTTTCTCTTCCTGAGTGAGAGAATTTCCTGCAAGGAGTGCAGTGAAACGTCCGCAAGGTGTGCATTGACAAAGATTATGACTTTTACCTCAAAAAGATTAGGAGAGATATCATTGTTCTCATTCCAGCAGAAGTACAAGTGAAGCACAGAAGCCGTGCAAGGTGTGTGCAAGCTAGTCAAGGCTTTAAACTTATCAACTAAGATTGAAAGGTAAAGGATTGTTGTTGCAGAGGGTGCACAGAGTCGAAGAATCAAATACTTAGAAGCATTTGAAAGATTGTTGCAAGGAGTGCGTACAGGAGTCCTTCTAAGACTCAAGTTTGCAAGTAAAATCTTAGAAGGGTTAGCGCCTTTGAAGTGTTCAAAGAGAGATGGAGTGAAATCACTTTGTAGAAGCCAAGTTCAGACGAGGAACACTAGTTCATTTCACAGAAGTCTTTAAGGAAGGAATGAGCGGTTGGAATTCTCTATGGAGAACTCGCTAAGTCGCGATGACCGTGGGATTTAGTGAAGTTGTAAGGAGGTTGAGTGTCGGATGAATCCACCCTCTGGGCGGTAAGACTCAACGTGGACCGTTAATCATGATAGTGGAGTCGTCAGGATCATTTCAACAAATCGAAGGTTGTAAGTCTGGAGTGTGAGCCAAAACCCTTGGTCGCTCGAACTCTCAAAGCGCGAACTGGATTATCACGTGAGAAGGCAAGGAGCCAAATTTTCAGAAATTCAGAAGTTTGGATTTCGGTGTTTTGGAGGTTTTGTTGACAAGGAGTCAGGACATAGTGGAGTGAAAATCCTGAAGTCGTGAGTCACGACAGAACGTTGGGGTGAATTTTGGGATTTCGGCACTTCGTGTATCGGAAAGCAGAGGAGATAGTGTTGTGGGATCGAGAGTTTTGAACTCCTGGTACCCTAAAGTCCGAAATCACATGGGTCGTCAAATCGGAAGGGTGACTATTGGCCATTGATTCCGTAGGGGAGTTGTTTCAGAGTTTAGGGGTTGGAAAGATGAGAAGGCTCGTGTCCGGATTCATGAAATCGTGAAGTCCGAAACCCCGATGAAGTGAAAAGTCCATTGGGAAGCCAACCTTTGCTGAACACATCGGGATTCGGCATTTCATCACTTTAGAAGACAAGGGATCGGGGTTCCTTGCTCTGGAATTCCTAAAGTCATAGAACACGATACAGGCGTGGAGGAGGACGCGACCAGACATTTTGGGTTTCGACATTTCATTTTTTTGGTGGGTTAAGGGGTCAAAAACCTCAACAATGGAAATCTCGATATCGCAAAACCCAAAGTCCCGAATTAGCAAAGGGCGTGACTTTATTGTGGTCAAGGAGACTTGGTTGACACCTTGTGTTTGATCACGTGGGCACACTCATAAGGACCTATGGAGGAACACCATTGTGTGTGTGTGTTTCCCTGTGGGGAAATCAAAGAGTCAATCAGACTCAGGAGGGCATATTTAGAACGATCCTGCGCGGATCTCGGCTTGAGGGTTTGGGGGTCTGTATCATTTTGCGTGTGAGGAGACATCATCGGTTGATTTCCAAAATAGGGCATAGATGGTTGGGCATGCATTACATTCGAAGGACTTTGGGAAGGGTTGCCCCATGTCGGTCCCGTGGGGATAGGCATAGTACTTTGTCCAGGGTTCCATTGATTGTAAAAAGAATTACCCTAGATCGGAATTCCTGACGAGGGAACGGATCCCTGCCAAGAATTCCAAGGCCTTGATGTGGAAGAAGTTCCTGGGTGTGCCCCCTGTGCAGGAATAGTACCATGCATAGGAATAGGTTGTCCAAAACCGAGGTTGCCTCCAATTGGGAAAGTAGCTGACAAGAAGGTGTTGTTACCAAACACACCAAACAAATAAAATGGTGTCGAACCTACCGGCATATTATGCGAAGGTGTTCCTTGACTCTCTACTCCACGTAAACTATGGTGTGCAGGTGGTTCGGCGGATTGTTGATGCGTGCCACCGAATGAAGGGGACGAAGGAGGTATATGACCTCCCCCGTAAGGGAAAGCGTTAAAAGGAGCAAGAGTGCCCCCCATGTGTCTTTGCAAAGGAGTGTTAGAGCTCCCTACCCCCAGACCTAAAGTCTGTGAAGTGGAGTAGGAAAGTACAAGACTTGTACCTGAACTAGGCATCCCGTATGAGAACGGAGGGCCTGTCGCACTTGGTGTGAAAGGGGTTGTGGCCACCGCCAGAGACAAGATCTGACCACTGTGCAATGTAGAGGTGGTCGATACCATGGTGGCTTGGACCAGTGACGGTGGGTTAGGAGGTGGAAACTCTCCTGTGGTGACAATCGTAGTGGGAATTGAAGAATTCCCAGAAGGAGTAACAACATTGGTTTCCATTGTTGTGTGCGACACTGTTTGGCACTCGTAAGGATGAACCGGTATGATGGTGGGTGTCAAAATATCAATGGTGGAGGCTTCAAATAGACCAAAAGATTTCGATCCAAGGTCTAAAATGGTCAATTCCTCTGGATTTTGGTTGGGCATAATTTCTTGTGAGCCAGTCGCTTCAAAAGACCCTTGTTGGTCTAGCTTTTACCTTAGTCGTGGCAAGGGTGGCTCTAGTGTAACCGACGGCAGGCCAAGAAGTCTTCATGACCAGTGGAGCTCATGATCCTCCACTATGTGAGAATATCAAAGACACTCTAGGGCGTTCTATTCGTTCAAAAACAACACACACTAAAAAAGTCCCTATAAGATAAGACAGGAAAACACTAAATTAATTGGAAGAACAGTTACAACAACCAACACCAGAGCAACTTACCGGTGCAAGTGCAACTCAAACATGGAAGCACCCTTCAGGTATACTCTGAAAAGCATGGCCCGATGTCTATCCTAGTTACCACGGTATACCCCTACAATCACCTATGTATGTCCCTAAAAAAGATAGGCAACTAGGTTGCCAACGCGCGAACAGTCACCAAGCGGGTACAGTCGAAAGTCGGGTAGACCACAATGAGAAAGGTATCGAAATGGAAACCTGTCAAGGGTATCGAGAGAAATTGGTCCGAAAGACAAATGAGGACATTGAATGGATTCGAGACCCACGAAGCTCCGTGGAAAATGCAATCGACGGAATCCCAAGACAAACCCTCTATATGTGTTCTCCACTACGATTGGTCCAGCTTTGGAGGGGTTATCTTCGCTACCTTTCTGCACATGACCTCATGTTTATCCCCTGTGTTAAAGGGGGGTCCCATATAAATTTCACGATACTAAACTTGGACACTCCCTAACTCATACTCCAATGTTTGATTTTAATGGCCTTGAAGAGTTTCCTCTCCAACCTGATCCAAGGCCCTAATCCTGAACTAGTTGGTTAACCCTACAAACATAAAAGTCTAATGAATTTTAGATTTAGCATTAATTTTATGGTTTGTCTTATGTCAAAGGGTATGAAAGTGAAACTAGTGATGTTTAAAAGACGAAAGTAAAAATGAACAGAAAGATGGAAATAAAAACCTTCACTTAACGCAAATTTTCAACAACTTTTAAAATTTAAAAAAAAAATTCTAAGATCTTTTGAACAACAAACTCAAAGCAGGATTTCGCTTGACTACGAGCTACTTACGATCTAAGTAAACTATCAAGAACTTATGAAATCAAAGACTTTTCCCTGGTTACTAATGCAAAACAACACTTTTCAACCAAACAAAGAAATGAAAGATTTTTTTTTTATTTGAATGTTCACAAAGAAAAAAGGAAAAATATCAACAAGTCAAAAACTAAGAAAAAATTATGGCCTAATCGCATATCGCAAAGAATCACTTCAAGAAATCACACACTAGCAACTTAAAAAAGGACTCTTACACTTCTCTAAAAACCCTAAAGAAAATTTTGATAAAAACTTTTAAATGAAAAAAGAAAGCTATGGCTGAGATCAACCCTAAGCTACTAACTGCTAGGAAAGATATTCAAAAAACCTGAGAGGTATAACTCTTGTCAAGAGAAAGGATGACTACCTCACCCTCAACAAAAACTATCCTTCACAAGAACACTACTAACAATTCAACAGCAAGCGTGTGCACGCGAGTTGTGTAGAGCCAGAGGGCATGTACACGCATGTTGGCCTTATACAGGCCGCGTGTATCTTGAAAACTTTGAAACAAATAAAAATAGACAATTCAAACCAGGAATAGACCATTGATATTGAGAACCAGGATCTCTTGAAGGCTTAGACACTTTCTTTAATAGAAAAAAGAAAAAAATGTAAGGAAAAAATTCATAAAACAAACCAATCTGAGATGAACCCTAAGCTATAGACTGCAAACAACCAAGACTAGAAAGAGTTCAAGAAAAACCCTGAGAATGATTGGTTCTGACAGGGAAGAGGATGACTGCCTCAAAAATTTTATGGAATCATACATGCTATTGTTACTTCTTCAGCTAGCGTTTACACGCATGCTACAAGAAAGTAGGGCATGAGTACACGTGTGCAGACCTTATGCAGTCCGGGTGTACCTCTATGGGTCTAAAAAAAAACACAGTCAAGCAAAGAAACATAGATAGGTGGTATGGAAGACCAGAATCTCTGTTAGCTCAGAGTTTGCAGAAACTTCAAAAAACCGGAAAGAAAACCAATCTTTTAAAAATACCCAAAAATATTCCCAAGAACCCTAGAGACTTCCCCAGTACGGTCACCAATTCTCTTGTGGTGGGAAATCCCCCTATGGACTAGCATTTAGGGTTATATTATGCATGCATATAAGAACGAAAGAATCCTACTTTCTACCATCATCCCAGACCTAATCCCTTGTTCCAGACATTCGATGTCGATCCTTCTTCTCGCTTGATCACTTGTTAACAGCTATCCTCCCAAGACTGGCCTGCATACAAAACAAGAAAAAAACTCTACATGCATTTGTTCTATAGATTAATGGGTTAGAGATTCAAACATATATTCACTAAACTATAAAGAACTCATATAGTGGGACAGGAAAAGAATTTCTTTATTATTAACTTTAATGAATCAACTTACAATGTCGAGACCAACCACCGCTCCGTGAACCTGATCCTGGGCTCCTCTTCAAATGTCCTCCAAATTCTTTGCTCTTTATGTCTCTTTCCACAAGGATGGCTAAAGGGTTGGGACAATGGGAATGTGCAATTGGGTAGAGTTTCTGTACTATTATTCTCCTCCTCCAAATAGGACCCCTAACCCTTCTTTTATAGGCTAGAAGAAGCTAGGTATTTGGATGAACCCTCAGCCATGCATGGCTGGAAGATTCAGTTAACTCACCCAAAGTTGTGTGTTATGTTGACAACTTTCCTTTTTTCGTGCTTTTGTAGGTACACGAGGGCTATTTTAGGTCAGATAGTGTGTACATGCCTGTAGTAATGGAGTAGGTCATGTGAGCCCTTATAAAAGAGGTTTTTTAAAGAGTTGTTCAGCAGTGTTTTGGCAAAGAAGGAATCTGAGATGGCCTAATGCCAGGTAAGCATGTATGGTGAAAATTAGGGTTATAACAGTCTTGGACCTCATTGGTATTTCCGACTAAGTCTATTTCTGTCAAATTTATGAATAATTCTTCTTTCTTTGATACATCTTGTTCACATGATAGTCTCAAGTTCCATATCTTCAAGGGAGAAGACATGTATATCACTTTCAGTTCCGGGCTTTTTGGCTTCTTGCATAACATTTTTTCTCTTCTTCCTCATGGGAATCTTGTGAGAACTATCAATTTTACCCAGAGGAGGGTTCTTATCTTCTCCTATATTTGAAAAATTATGGGTTGCTTTCTTACTAGGGTGGGCCATTAGAGCCATGCTTCGGGATGTTGTACTCTTGGGAGTGGCAGCTGGGGATTGGACACTATTCTTACCGAGGCCTTTTCCTTGTTGTTTGTACAATTCATTGGTGCTTTGCAATGTCTCTAGGTTTCCAGCATCAAGAGTAGGAGTGTTGTCATCATTTTCTATGTCTTCGTTCAGGAGTGTATGGATAAAAGAATTGTTGAAGCCAACTAATAGTAAATGTTCTACAAAAATCCCATTAGGGTTGAACCCTCTCAGTATTTCATCATATCTTAGGTTCAAGTTGTTGAAATGGTCTGTGAATTCGTCAATCTTATTGACGTTCCTAAACATGAATTCCTCAACTTTCCAAGGCAGAGGAATGAACTATTTTTTTCTCTTATCGTGGAAAAACTGCAACTAGTAGTTGTATTGCCTAGTTATTTCTGTAACAAACATTATGTCCATAATGTGACATGGAAGGAAAGAAAGATTTTCCTTGGAGCCAAAAATCATTGTTACACTATAATTCCCCATTTGTTCAAGTGTCCCATTCTTTTCCAAAAACTTGGTTGCATGGTCAGACATCTGGGGAGCATCATTTCCTAAAAATAAATCTTTGAAAACTGAGACAAAGTCATTAAAAACCTCATAAAAACAATGGGAGGCAATGTCCCTCCATAAGGCCTGGTACTAGAAGGTTACTCGGTCGAATTCACAGTTTCTTCTTGCACACAAACAGTTTTGGAATGGACAGCAATGCGCTATCAAAAAAACCAAGTAGGATGACATATAAAATTTCTTCTCTTGTTTGAATCATGACAATTGGGAACATATTTCAATGGAAATCAACTTCCCCAATAAAAAATGGTTTGTTCCTTGACTTTGAAATACAAAATATAAAAAATCGTGCGAGAAATGCTTGTTGTGAATTCTTGTCTCGTTATCCTTGTAAACATCCAAGCAATTTCTCAGAATGGATTTCTAAACGAACTAACTTACAACCTTGTGATATCTTCAGGAACTACCATCAGGTCTTCTAGGAACTCGGGTAAGAGGTCCAACCCATTATCATTCTTTTTTAGGAACTCCTTGCAGTATTCTCCTATGAAGGTCAATGTTGGCTCTGACAATATCAACATCTTGTGGAATACCTAAGGTGACTAAGAAACAGGAGAGTGGTCCTGTAGTGGAATAATTATTTGGCTTGAAATATATCTCTCGACACACTAAGAGACCACCTCCTTACAATCAAAGAGGTGCAAAGAGGGACATAGCCTACATGAGCAATTCCATAGGTGAAAATTAATTTGTTCTGGGAGAAAGGGGATGAGTAGGAAGAATATGCCCTGGACCACTGGAAGTTCTGGTCCTCACGCCCGAAGATGTTCGTTGTATCTCCACAGAACTGTTTTCGAGTTGCTGCCATAAGTTGATGAGAACGTCATTTTTCTCTAGACGATGTTTGAAATGAACACTCGGAAGGGATAATATAACCCTCTGCAAATCTTGGTCTAATGAGTGTGAATGGGATATCTCCTCGAGCCTTTCACTCATTAATGACAATCTCTATGGTTCCTGCATGATGAGTTGTTAGCATTAAATCTTACTAATTGCATACTTAGAAAGAAGTGTGAAGGTGGTGGGGACAGCAAAGATCGATTAAGGATTGGACATTTCGTGAACTCGCCAACTCGACGACCCACGAAAGACATTCCATGATGTTTGAAATGAACACTCAGAAGGGATAATATAACCCTCTGAAAATCTTGGTTTAATGTGTATTAATGGGAGATCTCCACGAGCCTTTCACTCATTAAAGACAATCTTTATGGTTCCTACATGATGAGGTGTTACCATTAAATCTTAGTAATTGCATATTTAGAAAGAAGTGTGAAGGTCGCGGGGATGGGGAAGAGCGATTAAGGAATGGCTAAGTATGGAAAGCAATCAGTCGAGCTTCAAAATAGGGTCACAAGGGATACTTAGGAGAGGTGAGGGCCTCACGGTCAAATTGTATGTCTCGAAACTTTTGAGTGCAAAATGTGTAACATGGAAGAGGGCATGATGGGGTAGTCGAGTGGTCAATTTGTATATCGCAGAACTCTGGATGTTGTTTGTAGGTCGTGGAACAATGGAACCGCAATCTTGAGCTGATCCAAGTGGATATTTTTGGCCACCCACCTATTCCACTTTGACCCCCACCATTGCTTCTTTCAGTTTTTCAGTTTTCGCACAATTTACTATTTGTAGCAGTTTTTCGGGTTCTGAACTTCTGGAGTCATTTTGAGGCCTTAAACAATGTTTTTTGGGAAAACAGGGAGCAACATGGCCCATAGATTAATATTTCTCACCCAAAAGTTGTATTCCTCGGATAGATCTTTCTAACGAGGTATGAAATGTGTCAAACGGAGATTGTATGCAAAAGTTACGTCCTCGGGAAGTTGATGTACCAACTTACCCAAACGGGGCCCATAGTCTTGGTGTTTCATCTCCTAGGTTTAGGTCTTTGGATGTTTAGGGTTTTCCATTATTTCTCAATAAAAATAGGCCTTCGAGCCTCATTGTAACATAGTTCAGAGGCCAATAGCCACCACATCTCTTCTTAGAGATAAGCTACCAGCACCCTAGCTAGTTTATTTCCATTCTGTCTGTAAGCATATTTTAGTGATTTGTTATTAATGAAATGAAGTCTTATTTTTGCTGCATCTTTGCATTTATGTGTATTTATGTATTTCATTGTGTTCCTACATAAATCCGGATCAGTGGTATCAGAGTGATCTACTCATTCTCTATCCTTCTTTGCATGTCCCCAATAAGGTCGAGGTATAAGGAGTTGGGGCTCGATCTGGTTGAACCTTTGCAAGATCAACCTCACAAACCCCGACAACCGCCCATGGGGGAAGAAAATAAAGATGAGGGAGCAAGAGATCCTATCAAAATGTTGCTCGAGGAAGCCCTCGAGAAACAAAGGAATGCGATGATGGACNCATGACGTTTCCAACCGAGAAAGGATTATTTTTGCACTCCTCAAAGTCGCCCCCCATGTCAAGGACTGGTGGGAAACCTACTCGGAGCAACAGGGAGAGGGGGAACCCTCTCTGTTCTCGGTCGTACCCACTTGGAATTCTTTCTGAGATGCCATCAAGGAACAATATTATCCCATGGGGAGCTATGAGGACACATACATACAATGGACTACGTTGCGGCAACAAAGGGACCAAGATGTGCATGAGACGATGAATATGTTTCATACCCTACGCACAAAGTTGGGTTTCAAAAATTTAGAGAAACATTTGGTGTTAAAGTACCGCATTTGTCTGCACAGATACATTCAAGAGGAAATGGAGTTCCTTGACATATCCTCACTTGGTGTGGCATACTGATATGCTGCCAAGACTGAGCAGAAGTTTAAATAGAAGAAGCGAGACTTTGGGTTTGTGAATCAGAAGCAAGGGAAAGGTACCCCCAAACCACAGAAAAAAAGGACCAAGCCAAGGCGGGGCGGCCCAGGACAACCCGCCAAAGCCACAAGAAAATAACAACACCACGAAGCCAAAAAAGGACACGGAGAAGTCATGTGAGTTCCATAAGATCTCCACTCACAACACAAGTGAGTGTCGGGCCAAGAAGTCACTAGTAGCTGAGTTGAAGGCTTCTGAATCGGATGCATGCTCTGACTCTGAATCAGAACCCAAAAAGGGGAATGATAGGGGGAAGAATATTATCTATGCGGAGCCCAACGCCATCGTTGCCACCATGAATATCCAGAAGGAGGAACCAAAAGATCCATAGGAGGCGGAGCGTCTCTTTCATTCCAAGATGTGGGTAAAGGGTTCCCCGTTGTAGTTCATTATCGACAGCGAGATACAGAAGAACCTCATCTTGGTACAGGTCATGAAGTGGTTGGGTTTTCTGACCACAGCACACCCACAACCATACACCATTGGGTGGTTGCACCAAGGACAGGACCTCCATGTCAACCAACAATGTCGCCTTCCCTACAGCATCAATCCCTTCACGGATGAGATATTATGTGATATTGCTCCTCTTGATGTTTCTAATGTATTATTAGGCCAACTGTACTTGTGGAAGACACATGTTGTGTATGAGTCCAGGCCTCATGTTGTTATTATCACTTTGGGCAAGAAGTTGTATAGGATACCGAAGATAGCACCGCCTACCACCATCTCTTTGGTTATTGCAAAACAATGCAGTAAGCTCATTTCCAAAACTAGGAAATTTGTTTTCCTGATGATCTTCCCTCGGGGAAAGAGGAATATTGTGGCCATGACCTCCAGATAGGGCCCTGCTGCCCGAAAACAACAGATGAATAAGGTCGTGGAGGAGTAGGAGGATATCTTCACCTCCCCCACGGGGGTGCCTCTACACTGCCAAGTCAAGCACCCCATCGATCTAACCCCAGGTGCATCGTTTCCCAATGGACCCATCTATCGGTGCTCTATTCTAGAGAATGATGAAATCAAGAGGTAGATTCAGGAGCTGTTGCAAAAAGGTCACATCCAACCAAGTCCATCGCCCTGTGGGAGCCCGATCGTGTTGGTGCAGAAGAAGGATGGGACTTGGAGACTATGCATTCACTATCAGGCACTGAACAAGATCAATGTCCGGAATAGGTGCCCGATCCCATGGATTGATGACCTTCTGGACCAACTCAAGGGGGTGAAATATTTTAGCAAGATCAACTTGAAGTCTGGGTATCACCAGGTACCAATCGAACCCTCTGATGTGTGGAAGACTGCCTTCAAATCCAAGGAGGGCCTTTTTGAATGGTTGGTCATGCCTTTTGGGTTGACGAATGCCCCTGCAACCTTCATCAGGCTAATGGACAACATCCTGAGGCCATTCACCAACTCATTTGTAGTGGTTTACTTGGATGACATTCTGATATTCAGCCAGACTTGGGAAGAGCACCTCCACCACATCCGACAGGTCCTCCAAACACTGCGGCAACACAAGTTGTGTGCCAATTTAGAGAAATTCACTTTTGGCATGACCCGGGTTCAGTATCTGGGATACATTATTGATGAGTGGGGGGTGCATGTGGATCCAGCAAAGATCCAAGTCATTCGGTATTGGCCAGCCCCAACCACCCTAACAGAGCTCCACAACTTTTTAGGTCTTGCCAATTTCTACCGCAAGTTTGTGTTGGGATTCTCTCATATTACTTGGCCCTTGGTGACTTGACTCAAGGGCCAAG
>JASDQU011176222.1:12453-26798 GCA_032191745.1 Picea mariana
AAGTGTCATATCACAGTGAGACACTTTCCGACACAGTCTGGAAGTATCCCACTTATGACAAAGAAATGTATTCCATTGTGCAAGCTTGTCGGCAATGGAAGCATTACATTTTGGGAAAGGAAACGGTCATCCACACAGACCACCCACCCTTGAAGTTCATACAGACATAAGGGAAGTTGTAGAAAGATCGCCATCAAAAGTGGTCCACATACCTGCAACAGTTTCATTTGAACATTAAGTACAAGAAAGGCAGCACCAATAATGTTGCAGAATGACTCAATCAACCACCGATCGTGGCACTAAACACTATGCTCAACTCTTGTGGGCACGAGACTTATGATTGGCTGCTTCTCTACATAAGTGATCCAGAATTCAGCCATGCATACAATACACTCTTGGAGGGTAAGCAAGTTCCCAATTTTCACCTCTGGGATGCCCTACTTTGTCACCTAGGACACCTTTGTGTTCCTTCAAGCGAGCGTGCCAAGATGATTTGGGAGGCGCACTACAGTCGGGTCGCTGGGCATTTTGGGGTCGAGAAAACCGTGGTAGCACTACAAAAGTATTTCTATTGGTTGAACCTTCAACAGGATGTTGGGAAGTACATCAAGTCCTGCATTGCTTGCGTCATTTCCAAACTGACCATCAAGAAGAAAGGCCTCTATACTCTGCTTCCTACCCCCAATCGACCTTGGGAATCCATCTCTACAGATTACATGTCGGGCCTTCCTTCTACTAAGCATGGCAATGACTGTGTTTTTGTGGTCGTTGACCGATTCTCGAAGATGTCCATTATGATGGCCTACAAGAAGAATATCACAACAGAAGCCACTACTAAACTCTTCTTTGAATGAGTGTGGGTACACTTTGGGATCCCATAGTCTATCATCTCAGATCGGGACAGCAAGTTCCTTAATACATTTTGGTCCAACCTCTAGTCGATGTTGGACACCAAGCTCACCAAGTCCACAGCTTTCCATCCGCAAACTGATGGCCAGACAAAGGTCGTCAACCGGATGATCGTACACATTATGTGCATGTACAATTCAAAGCATCCACGTACATGGGATGAGAGCTTCCCCTATGTACAGCACAACTACAACTAGCCTCTCCATAGCTCAACCAGCCACATCCCCTTTCAAGTGGGCTTGGGATTCTAGCCACTATGTCTCATTGACATAGCCATGCCATTTGTGGCTACTCAGGAAGATTCATCTCATGTCTAGTCTGAGGCTGACAAGGCAAACAGCTTCATTGAGTGCATTCAACACATCCGCCAACAGGTTCATGACATCTTGGACAGAGCCAATGCTAAGTACAAGCAACGACATGATCAACATCAGGTTCCACACAACTTCCAGGTGGGCGACAAAGTGTAGTTGCATTTGTAAAAGGAGCGCCTTGCTGGACCCCACCGCAAGATTCATCTGCTCCGATATGGGTCGTACACCCTCACTAAGGTTGTAGGGGACAATGCCTTTGAGCTCAACATTCCACCATTCCTTGGTCTTCACCCAATGTTCAATGTGGACCACCTTCGTCCCTACTTTCCACCTCTACTAGACACATCTGACATGGCAAAACAACTCACACCAACAGAGTTAAATCCAGACTGCATGGAACAAGCCAAAACTGATCAGATCATGGATACATAGATCAAGCACACCTAACAACAAAGGATACCTCTATATCAAGTTGTCAAAGCAAGCCAACTCCTTCACCAAGGCAGGTGGCTCACCAGGGACCAAGTTTAGCAGAAGTTTCCTCATCCCATGGAGGAACTCAATGCAATGGGGACCATTGCTTCCTAAAGGGGGAGGAATGATCCAGGTAGATATTAGTGGCCACCCACCTATTCCACTTGGACCCCCACCATTGCTTCTTTTAGTTTTTCAGTTTCTGCACAATTTACTATTTTTAGCAATTTTCAGGTCCTGAACTTCCGGAGCCATTTTGAGGCCTTAAACGATGTTTTTTGGGAAAACGGGGAGCAACATTGATCATAGATCATGTTTCTCACCCAAAATTTGTAGTCCTCGGATAGATATTTCTAACAAGGTATGGAACGCATCAAACGGAGATCGTATGCCAAAGTTATGTCCCCGGGAAGTTGATGTGCGAACTTACCCAAATGGGGCCCATAGTCTTGGCATTTCATCTCCTAGGGTTAGGTCTTTGGATGTTTAGGGTTTTCCATTGTTTCTCAATAATAATAGGCCTTCGAGCCTCATTGTAACACAGTTCAGAGGCTAGTAGCTACCACATCTCTTCTCAAAGATAAGCTACCAATTCCCTAGCTAGTTTATTTCCATTCTGTCTGTAAGCATATTTCAGTGATTTGTTATTAATGAAATGAAGTCTTATTTCCGCTACATCTCTACGTTTATGTGTATTTTTGTATTTCATTATGTTCCTACATAAATCCAAATCATGATCCCACCTATCCGAGAACCCGCAATCGAAAAAGTAGCTAAGTATGGAATGGGGAAGTGGTCGGTCAGACTCGTTTTCGTTAATATATTGAAATTTGTAATGGATATCCCATTACCTGACAAGATATTTTCTACATGTTTGTGGACAAGTTGTGTAGGGATAGTCAATGTGACTATCTCCTCGAGCCTTTTGTTCATTAATGAAAATCTTTACGATTGTTGCATGATGAGTTTTTAGCATTAAATCTTACTAATTTCATACTTGGAAAGAAGTGCGAAGGTGGCGGGCAAGGGGAACAATGATTAAGAAATGGATATTTCGTGAACCCGACAACCTGAGGATCCGCAAAAAAAATTCCAAGAAATGTCCAAGTATGGAAAGCGGTCGGTCGAGCTTCAAAATTGGGTGACAAGTGGTGCAACCCACCCTTCTCTCCTAGGGGTTCTGCAACCTCCCGATCAAGGATCTTAAAATTCACTGAGTTTAATTAGCTCTTTGGGCCTCTCCTAGACCCTGCAATTGATTTACACAGGTCCCTTGTTGTTACCCATGCAGGTTCAGTTCACCTGAACACCTTTTTCCTAGCGCCTCTGGAAACTCAACTGGTGAGCGCTAGCTCCTCTTCTAGGCTCTTCTTCAATATGACCACGGGATATGACTTCAGGCTAGCCCCCATCGTGACTTCGGGCTTCGAGATTTCCACACACTCTGCCCTCGCTTTCCTTCGATGTACCTTTCCTCTGAAGCACGTAGATCTTTGCTACATATCCTTTCTAGATCAAACGGTCCAGATCTCTTCATCCTTCGCGACAGTGGCTCATTTCTCCACGCAAATATCCCAAACTCTCCAGTATGATTCCACGTATCCCTCTTGTTACCGATAGCTAGGATTTCACTTCTCTCCTGTGGAATTCAGCCATCCTTCTCCTTAAACACTTCCAAACCTCTAAATACGCAAAGTGTCAAAGGACCTTAAGGTTATCCCTCATGCAACTTCCCCAGATCTCTCAGTCTGGAAAGATCCTGACTCCTTCGAGTGGATCTTACTCATTGATTGGGAAATTTTAAGTGGCTCCTCCCTACTAAATATTTTTTGTCTGCTATCCCTTTAGAGCTTGTTCTTCCTTGGAACCTTTACCTCTTCAAATGAATTCTTCGACATTTAGCCAAAATTTCAATGTGTGCACACCTTGCAACAGGTTTCTTTCACTTAATCCCTTTTATGGGAAACTGTGCACTCCTTGCAATAGTTCTTACGTGACTTAGTTGCTCATCCTGAACAATATGACACCGAGTGTATTTCTGCCTATGCACACCTTGCATGGCCCTTTGCACTCTTGCAAATAGAACTTCGTGTTAACTCTCCTGAGCTTCTGAGTCAAAACAGACTCTATCAATGCACACCTTGTGGACACTATGCACTCCTTGCAAATAAAAGCTTCACGTTACGTCTTCTGATCTTCTAATTCAAAATAGACTCTGTCAATGCACACCTGATAGACATTATGCACACCTTGCATAGTCTCATAGAAGAGAAACAATCGAAACTTATATAATCCTCACATATTCATACATTAAACCATGTAATGCATTCATAAACATAAGAACAAGTAAATAACATAGAATTTCAAGTAAACATAAATCTTTCCATTCATTCATTCAAATAGACACGGTAATAGAAACACCAAACATTTTGGATTGATGTTTCTTTGTTATATTCATTCAAATGATGTGTACATGGGTTCATACAATCTCGATAATCTTCAACAATAACAACTTCAAATAAGTCTGAGCAACAACTACTTCAACAACTCTCAGCGTTCAACACCTTTCGACAACTTTTAGCTACAACAATATTCAACCACCTCATTTGGGAAACAATACATTTATTTATACAAAAATAGCTCATAGAGATTTTTCCTCCGACTACCTTAGTGGTATACTATCAAATTAAAAGCTTTCAACTACTAAGGCTTATTGAAATAAATGATCAGTACAGACAAATAAGATCGAATGCTTCAGATATGTACTATTATCTACTACATTAAATGAATTACAATCTCCATCGATCTCATGTGATGGTTCAACCTCTTAACAATTAATATCTTCTTTAATTACAATATTTTCAAGATATTTGTGTGACATGCCATCTTAAATTCAAAATCACTTCAAAATGCGTGCTAGGGTGTTGAGTTGTCCTCCACTTGTGCTTTGATGACGATGCTCCTGCACCATACTCCTCTGGACAAAAATTCATGTAATCTTGTCCATGAGATCCTGCACTAACTTTCCATGCTTCTGAATATCTTCTTTATTTACCCAACTAGAATATTCTATTGGGTGCCCTTTACACTTTACCAAATACTCAAAATAAGTCGTCCTTCTGGTCCTTTTGTCGATTCTTCGATATCCTCCATCTGCAGCTTCTCTCTTATAGGCATCTTCTTGTTCCACTGGATCTCTTTCTGATCTTCTTATCCTTGGGTGTCATCTTCTCTGTAAGGATATAGGTCTGAAATGTTAAATATGGATGATATACCCACATCTCCTGGAAGCTCTATCTCGTAAGCATTGGTATTGAATTTCCTTAGGATCTTGCATGGTCCTATCTTCTTCAATTTCAATTTGTTATATGTTCCCCTTGGGAACCTTTCCTTCCTGAGATGTGCTAAAACTTGATCACCCACTTCAAATTGAAGTTCTCTCCTATGCTGATCAACTATGTGTTTATATTCTTTTTTGTTGTTTTGCAACTGCTCTTTGATCTGATTATGAAGCTTCTGCATTTTTGCAGCGAAGTCTTCTTCTCCAACTCTTCTAAATTCACTCTGCTCCAAATCTCTCAACTCGGATAATCCTATTGGCTTCATTCCGTACACTATATGGAATGGACTCTTTCCCGTACTCCTGTTTGGTGATTCATTGTATGAAAACTCTACTTGTGATAGAATCTGATCCCACTGGCTATGATGTTCAGTGACCAAAATCCTCAACAAATTTCCTAAACTCTAATTTACCACCTCATTCTATTCATCTGTTTGAGGGTGATATGTTGAACTAAAGGAAGTTTTGTCCCCAATTTTCTCCTTTAAGGATTTATAACTAACTTGCAGCTACCTCCTATTTAGTAACCTAATCTCCAGCAACCTCATTTGGGCATACAATGCATCTACATATACAGGAAGGATTTTAGGGTTCCCTCCGACTACTTCTTTTATCGAAGTAACAACTAACAACTATTCAAGCTCTGTTACATTAAAGTCTGAGAGTGAAAATCCTAGATCTCTCGCGATCATTCATCTTTCGAGCGTTTCTCTCTTCTTCAATCATTCGTTCAAAACGGATCTACAAGAAACACTAGTTTTCAGATTCCCAATAATTAAAAAGGCACATTATGGCACTGATTTGGCCCTCCACGTGGACTTTGTTGATGATTATCCTGCATCATACTCCACTGCTTGGAAAATGAAGAGCTCCTTCTCATGGCTCCCTCTTCTCTACTGTTGAGATCCTCCAGGATCCCAAACATGAAATTGGAGCTTTCCACTTGCTCCTCTTCCTTGCTGCCTATGTTTCCCTATTGCTTCTACAAGTCCTCTTCTATTCCATCCTTCTCTGTTGACTGCTTCTTGTGATGCTTCCAGCATCGATCTCTTTATATCCTCTATCTATTTGTCCAGTTGGTCCACTGATTCCCTTTCCTCCTACATTCTTCTATGTTGCATCTTCTCTCCATCAATTTTCAACTTAACTTGTTGGAAAATATCCCTTTGCATATTTACCCTTCTCTCCAAGGCCTCTAGCTATTCACACAGATCAACAAGATCCATGCTATTTGTTTCTTCCTCCTCTACTGTAGTTTCACATTCTACAATTATCTTTTTCTCAACTTCCTGGCTGAAATTTTAGATCCATTCATATGAATGCTCGTCTCCTTCTGTTGTAGATCCCATTTCTACAGTTTCCTTATGTTCATCTCCTTGGCTAAAATTTTTGAGCAATTCCACTGAATGCTTTTCTTTCTCCATCTCTTCGGCACATTGAAATGTTTGTTTTTTCTCTTCCTTACCAATCTAATCAATCTAACCCTTCATGTTAACTTCTTCTTCTATGGCACTAGCTGGCCATTCTGTTGTAGACTCCATTTATGTAGTCTCACCATTGAGTTGTTGCTCAACTTCCTCCTCTGACAGGTTGACTTCTGTCATCTCCTCTTGTGTTGGTTCAACTCCAACTTCATCCAGATGCTCTCTAGGCTAGTATGCTCCTCCACCTGTTTCCAACTTGATCTGTTAGATATGCCTACTCTACATATTTACTCTTCCCTCTGGGGCTTCCAGCTCCTCATATAGCTCAGCAAAATCTATGATGTCTTCTTCCTCTTCTGATGTAGGCTCCAGTGCTGAAATCATCTCCTGTTCAACTCCCGAGATGAAATTCTTGAGCAATTTTGTTGAATGCTCTTCTCCTTCAATCCGCATGATTTTCCTTTGGCATCCATCTTTTGGTTCTTGATTGTCCAACCAATCCTCCAACATCTTCAGCTCTTTCTCCCATTGAGTGAGAAATTCATCTGAATTATCCTCTTCCTCTTCTCCTTGGGAAAATTCTGATATCTTCTCCTTCATCATGACAGTCAAGGTTAGTTGTCCTTCTTCTGTTGCACCTTCATCAAAGACATAATTAGATTTAAAAGAATTTGGCCCCATGGCATCTTTCTTGGATTCTTGTTGCATTATTTCCTCATGTGCAACACTTGTACTAGACTCTGTTGGACTATTTGGCATGGATATTTGAATTCCCCCACTGATCAGAATGCATTTATGATCCTCCTCCATCAGCGTGCCTTGTTGATATGAACTCACCTCTGAGCTCATCTCCTCTCCCTTGCTTGTATAAATTTTAATACAAATTATGTATTGCCTGGATTCTCCTGATCTAACAATTATATGCCACTGTTAAATATAGAATCGCTTCTACAAATATTCTTACAGAATTTAAAACACGATCGCCAATTGCAATATCAAGAAGAAAGATCAATCACACATAACAGAGATGTTTTACCGGGAAATCATAAAGCTAAAAACCCCACTATCATATATTATGTATATCATTGATCATGAAACAATCTCATACAAAACTCTAATCCAAGAGCTCTCAGTACAATACAATCGTCTCACACTGTCATACAAAAATCAGCAAATACATGTGCCAATTCTCTACCTCTAGACAGTCTGCCTCCTCTGCACAATCCCTGCAATGGAAAACCTGCAAAATGATTCGAATGCCTCTTGACTAGGTTGTGCAATGCTCATGGGCACATCCATTGTGCGTGTGATTGCTTGAGTGCACTTCACTCAAATCACAACTGATAGCCAAATTATCCCTTTCACCTGTTATCTCAACTGGGTCTCCACTTGATCTAACATGCATGTAGTTAACAGTGGTAAATCTTCAGTTGCATGTGAGATCACTGATTGTGAATTAATTAATAATTAATTCACTAAACTCTCACTAGTGTAAGCTTAGTTACAACTAGGACAAGTGAGCTTAACTCACTTAACTGAGTTAAACTACTTCACAACTCACATAACTACACTTATAACTCTGTTACAACTTCAAGTCACTTAGTTACAACTAATTCGACTTCCATGTCCCACCAGTCAACCATTGAACTCGAATTTCCTATAGCTAATTGATTTTCCACTTCAGTTAACTATTTCCAAGTGCTCATTGAGAATATACTAATATTTATTGTCCAATTATTATTAAGGGATAATAATAGTCGACATACATCTATAAATAGAATTCGTTCACCATCTATAAATAGACATCATCTATAAATAGAATTTGCTCATCATCTAAAAATAGACTTCCACCTAAAAATATCCTGAGGCTCCATCCTAGTGTAGGTGCATAATTTTCACTAGGATCTTCTTGTTGAATCTCAACACTCCCTCTCAACAAGAAAGGGATTATCCTTCACCCCAATCCTGTCTCTATGGTATTCGAATTTTCTCTTGGTGAGCGCCTTCGTCAAAATGTCTGCATCCTGATCTTCCGTAGGAATGTACTGAAGCAACATGATCTTCCAATGCACAAAATCTCTGAGATGATGATACTGAATATCTATATGCTTAGATCTATCATGAAACATAGGATTAATTGAGAGTTTAATACAACTCTTATTATCACAATGAATCACTACCGGATCTAAATGAGAACCAAACAAACCAACCAATATCTTTCTCATCCAGATAGCCTCACATGCAGCTTGACTCGCTGCCATGTATTCTGCTTCCACTGAATTGAGTGCCATGGATCTTTGTTTCCTGTTGTACCAAGAAACAGTTGTAGATATGATACTAAAGATCCCCCCTGATGTTCTCTTTATGTCTGTTGGGTTGCCAGCCCAATCTACATCCATGAATCCATGCAACTTCACCTCACCCGTCTGTCTGTACCATAAACCATACTCAGATGTGCCCCTCGGGTATCTCAGGACATGCTTGCTCACCTTCCAAAAGAGATTGGTAGGCTTAGCCATCACTTGACTCAGTTGGTTAACCACATAGAAAATGTTCGGTCCCATTTTCACTAGATACATTAGCGAACCCACTAAGTGTCGATAGACAATAGCATCCACTACCTCTCCAGAAGTAGCATCCTCTTTCCTGCAGTTTCCTAGAAGAGGAGTATCCATGGATTTGCAGCCCTCCATGTGAAACTTACCCAGTATCTCCCTTGCATACTTTCCTTGAGACATAAAAAGTTTACCATCTCGCTGCCATATTTCCAATCCAAGGAAATAATGAAGGAGGCACATATCCTTCATCTCGAACTCCTTTGCAAGGTCCTTCTTGCATGAGGGTATTAGCTACTCATCACTAGTCAGTATTAAATCATCAACCTAAATAACAATGATTAAAAGCTTACCCTTGTAGATCCATCTTGAACCTACCACTGATTTGTCAACCAGTCTTGGGACAATTTCCCATGCACTGTTTTGGACAATGGAGTCATACTCCTCCACCATTGCATCAACCCAAGTGGGATCCTACACTGCTTCCTTAAAGGAATATGTTTTAGTCACAATACATTTTCTCATGAGAGCCATGTATCCAGTAAATCGATTAGGAGATTGTCTCTATCTGTGTTGTGAAGTAGGGGCTCCTACATTTTGTGCAGCATCTAGTCTCAATCTATTAACTTCCGTGGTGTGCTTTCGACCATTTTTTATGGATGGATTTGTATGAGTGGATTCCTCCACTCCATGAACCTCCTCATGTGGCTGATCTAGATCTTGAGACTCATCTTTGGGAACCAACAGTTCCTCCTCTACATGCAAGTCTATCTCCCTCTCAAGCGACAACCGCATGGCTTTCCGCTCATCAAATTTTATATCCCATCGCNGTGTACCCCACAAATATCCCAACTTCAGCAGTCGGTTCCAGCTTCTTCCTAGAATCCTTGGTCACATGCACATAAACAGATGAGCCAAAAATCTTAAAATGAGAAACATCAGGTTTCTTACCAGTGAGAGCTTCTTCATGTGTACTCATGCCAAGTACTCTATGAGGACAACGGTTTTGCACATAAACCGCAGTATCGCATGCTTCCTCCCAAAAATGTATTGGTAGGCCCTGATCATGCAACATCGCTCGTGTTGCACCCACGATCATTCTGTTCTTCCTCTCCGCAACCCCATTTTGTTGTGGGTTATGAGGCACTATGAGTTCTCTTCAAATTTCTTCTTTGTTGCAAAAGTCTTTGAATTCGTTAGAGATGTATTCTCCACCATTATTTCTCCTCAGATCCTTCACTTACTTCCCTAACTCTTTCTCCACCAATGTCTTAAACTCACATAACTTTGAGAATGTTTGATCCTTCTTCTGCATGAAGAAGATCCATCATTTATGATAAAATTCATCAACAAAAATAACATAATACTTATGTTTTGTTGTTGAAGCAACCGAGAATGGTCCACACACGTCTGTGTGAATTCTCTCCAGGATCACCGAATCATGGTTCTCCTTTACATGAAAGGTGTACTTTACATACTTTCCCATGGTGCAACCCTTGCACTGATCTAACTGAGCAATTGTTCCCATTGAAATTCCAGTAGATATTTGCTACATGATTTTCAAGGCTCCATGATGAAGATGGCCCAATCTCATGTGCCATAATTTTCCCTCATCTCGGCTCACCACTTTTTCTGCCTTGCCCATCATGGCAGCACAACCATCTACCTCCAACTTGTAGAGATTATTAACTCGAGTCCCTATCTTCTTGACTTGACCCATTGTTTTGTGTCACAGGAAAGATTTTCCATCACTAAAAACAATGTCATAGCCTCTATCCTCCAACATTGCGACTGAGACCAGGTTTTTCTTCAAACCTGGAACATGCATAACATTTTTCAATTGAAATGGTTTACCTGACTCCCTATGAAAGGTAATGTTACCAATACCAGTCACACTGTATCATCCATCATTGCCCATCTCTATATGCATTTTGAGATCTCTCTCCTCCAAGTCACTGAAAAACTCCTTATCTCCCATCATGTGGAAGGAAGCGCCACTATCTAAATACCACACCGATCCCAATGCACTTGAATCCATACATGTGATCAAGGAGAAGTCAATTTCAAATTGTGAGACAAGGGCCTCACCAGTTGCAGCTCCGTCAACCTTCTTGTTCTTCCTCTTCTGTGGACAGTTAGTAGCAAGATTCCCATGTTCGCTATAGTGAAAACACTTCACTTTGGAAAAATCCAGCTTCTTGACTTTAGACTCAGATTTTGAATGGAATTTCTTCCCCTTCTCTTTCCTTTCCTTGGAAACCAAAGCATAATCTTCTTCATCATCATGCTTTGATGAAGAGCCATCTCTGGTGTTTCGCCTGAACTCCTTCTGCATTAGATCCGACCATAGTCATTCCCAATCTGGCAATTTTTCCCTTCCATTGACAGAGTATTGATAACTATGCCAATTCTTGGGAAGTCCTAGGAGCTCCAAGCTCACCAAATCACCATCAGTGACTGTTATTCCCACACTCCCCAACTCATCTCGACATTGGACAAACTTCGTGAGATATTTTGGAATGGATTCTCCCTTCTCCATCTTGATCTTCCCAAGTTTATCTTTGAGCGCCAATTTCCTATGGTCTTTACTGTTTTGGAATAGATCCATCA
Organism: Picea mariana; assembly: GCA_032191745.1. Lineage (NCBI taxonomy): Eukaryota > Viridiplantae > Streptophyta > Pinopsida > Pinales > Pinaceae > Picea > Picea mariana. The sequence goes on from JASDQU011176222.1 coordinate 24,080, forward strand.
AAGCCTTCCACATTGCATGTGGTGTGGCTTTCCCATGGAGGCTTGAGACAATGTGGTCTCGTACTCCCTCCAATAGAATCCTCCTCACCTTTGCCACTTTCTTTTTCATGCATCAAGATTTGCATCATCTGCAGCATCTGGCTTAGGAACATCTATGTTCATGAATTCCTTCAAGCCATTGTCTTCAAGTACTGCCTCCATCCTATCCTTCCAAGCAATGTAGTTAGAGCTTCCCTCGAGTGCATACTCTAACCTCAAGCCATTTAAATCCATTTTGATCTTGAATTAGCTGTAGCACCAAGAAAGTCTTTCTGTAAATTCGAATTCTATCCAATCACAAACTCATCTTCTGCAATCTTCTGCGCTCTGATACCATGTAGAAATTTTAATACAAAATATGTATTGTCTGGATTCTCCTGATCTAACAATTCTACAAATATTCTTGCATAATTTAAAACACGGTCGCCAATTGCAATATCAAGAAGAAAGATCAATTGCACATAACACAGATGTTTTACCGGGAAAGCATAAAGCTAAAAACCCCACTATCATATATTATGTATATCATGGATCATGAAACAATCTCATACAAAACTCTAATCCAAGAGCTCTCAGTACAATACAATCGTCTCACATTGTAATACAAAAATCAACAAATACATGTGCTAATTCTCTGCTTCCAGACAGCCTGCCTCCTCTACGTAATCCCTGCAATGGAAAACTTGTAAAATTATTCGAATTCCTCTTGCCTAGGCTGCACATTTCTCATGGGCACATCCACTATGTGTGTGATTTCATGAGTGCACTTCACTCAAATCACAATCGATAGCCAAATTGTCCCTTTCAACTGTTATCTCAACTAGGTCTCCATTGGATCTGACATGCATGTAGTTAACAGTAGTAAATATTCAGTTGCATGTGAGATCACTGATTGTGAATTAATTAATAATTAATTCACTAAACTCTCACTAGTGTAAATTCAGTTACAACTAGTACAACTGAGCTTAACTCACTTAACTAAGTTAAACTACTTCACAACTCACATAACTACACTTGTAACTCTGTTACAACTTCAAGTCACTTAGTTACAACTAATTCGACTTCCATGTCCCACCATTCAACCTTTGAACTTGAATTTCCTATAGCTAACTGATTTTCCACTTCAGTTAACTATTTCCAAGTTCTCATTGAGAATAGACTAATATTTATTGTCCAACTATTATTAAGGGATAATAATAGTCGACATACATCTATAAATAGAATTTGTTCACCATTGATAAATAGACATCATCTATAAATAGAATTTGCTCATCATCTAAAAATAGACTTCCACCTAAAAATAGCCTGAGGCTCCATCCTAGTGTAGGTGCATAATTTTCACTAAGATCTCCTTGTTGAATATCAACATTTCTCACTTGGTAATATGGTATTTCATTCCTTCCCTCCTAGTAGTCTATAAGATCCTCCATTGATCCCTACTCATTTCCCCCCCTGGAAATATGAATTTTCAATATTTCCCTCATCGCAATCTATGAGACCTTCAATTGATCTCATCCCATTGCCCACCTGGCAATTTGAGAATTTATCTCTGCCCTCCTAGCAGTTCATGAGATATCTAGTTGATCTCATCTCCTCCTCATCACTGAGGTTTCTTCCAATTTATGGCTCACAGATGTAAACCACATCCTCCTCTATGTCATTGAGGCTTTCAACATGCCTCAACCACCTCTTCAACAGTTGTTGATATCCTCTGGCCAACAATTTATGAGCAAGCCATTTTAACTTCATGTTCAGAGGCCATTCATACCTCCAATGTATCTTTTCCTCTTGTTGCATCTTCAATGTCTAGATAGAGAAATATATCTTCCTACTGTGGATGAAATCTATCATGCATCTACAGTATACATTCATGAAACACACACTTATAACGTTCATCAAATACACATAAACACACAGAAAACTCGTATGCAAGAAAAATTGCTTTCTTTCTATTAAGTTGAATGTCTCATTACAATATGTGTAGGTTGGACTGTAACAGAGTCTCAACTCTCTCAAGCTCCCTCAAAGAACTATTATCTCTCATATCTCCTCCTATAAAGATTTCTAACTAACTTGTAGCTACCTCCTATTCAGTAACCTAATCTCCAGCAGCCTCATTTGGGCATACAATGCATCTACATATACAGGAAGGTTCCTAGGGTTCCCTATTACTACCTATCTTATTGAAGTAACAGTTAACAACCATTCAATCTCCATTATATTAAAGTCTGAGAGTGAAACTCCCAAATCTCTCGCTATCATTCATCTTACGAGCGTTTCGCTCTTCTTCAATCATACGTTCAAAACAGATCTACAGGAAACACCAGTTTTCAGATTCCCAATAATTAAAAAGGTGCATTATGGTGTTGATTTGTCCCTCCACGTGGAATTTGGTGATGATGCTCCTGCATCATACTCCACTGCTAGGAAAATCATGAGATCCTACTCATGGCTCCCTCTCCTCTGTTGTTGAGATCCTCCAGGATCCCAAACATGAAATTGGAGCTTCCACTTTCTCCTCTTCCTTGCTGCCTATGTTTCCCTGTTGCTTCTGTAGGTCCTCTTATGTTCCATCCTTCTCTTTTGACTGCTTCTTGTGCTGCTTCCAGCATCGATCTCTTTATCTCCTCTATTTCTTTGTCCAGCTCGTCCACTAGCTGGCTTTCCTCTTGCGGTCTTC
>JASDQU011176223.1:34336-58216 GCA_032191745.1 Picea mariana
CCTCCCATTCTTCGTCCTTCATGGTCGTCATCTTATTTTCTATTCCACCCAATGGTAGGAATAGATCCTTTTGATATAAATAATCTCCCATCTGCATCTTCCATAACCGATAGTTTTGGTCGTTAAATTTCTCGACCTTAAACTTTCCATCTTCCGCCATTGCTCCCACTCGAACCAGGAACCTTCTTTTCCTGCGAGCTACCTTTCGCTCTGATACCAGTTGTTAGAAAAATAGGATCATAGAGCAATAAAATAAAAACAAATGTGGAAATAAAAAACAGAAGATACGCAATACAATAGAGACACACATATATGTGGTTCACCCAGTGTGGGCTACATCCACTAGAGAAATTTCTAGGTCCTTCCTTTTTATTATCCAACAAATGAAGGGATGCAACCTACAACACACCCGTTGTAACTTACTCTTCTTTCTCTCACAATATCCTCACTCAGAATACAATATTCACACTGATACATAGACACAATACATTTCCCTCATAAAAGAGGGTTTCCTTCTAGGGAAAAAAACCCTAACATAACTTCTACCATCAAATGTGTGACCTTATAATGAACGGTCTAGATTTACTATGAAATTACAATATACATTTCAAGGAAATTTTTCCTTCATGGGCCTACTTGCCCCCACACCCCACAAGAGGGGCAATCCCCCTCTACACTCCCCCACATGGAGGGGTGTACATTCTTCCAGGGTGTAAAGTATTCATGGGGTATTAACATGACTAAAAAATAAAGACCTCTGAATCAGGAAGATAATCAGGCTCCACAACCAATAGGATTTGGGTGCTGCAAAGAAAATCCTTGGTATGAGAATAACAAGAGAAAGGAAAAATTGCAAATTTACATTGTCTCAGGGTGAGTACACAGAGAAGGTGTTGGAGAGGTTTAGAATGCAAAATGAAAAACAAGTTAGTACACCTTTGGCCAACCATTACAAATTAACTAAGGAAATGTGTCCCAAGACACAAGAGGAGATAAAATACATGTACAGGGTCCCTTATTCATCGACAATTGGCAGCTTTATGTATGTGATGGCTTGCACTAGAGCAGATATTGCACATGCAATGGGAGTTGTGAGTAGGTATATGAAAAATTGAGATAAATAACATTGAGAGGCAATAAAATTGATTCTCAGGTATTTGAAAGGTACTGCTACTCATGCATTATGTTTTGGAGGTTCAGACACTATTCTACATGGATATGTTGATTCAGATAATGCAGGTGATAAAGATAGCAGGAGGAGCACCATAGGGTATTTTTTTACTATAGGTGGAACAACAATAAGTTGTATTTCGAAACTGCAAAAGGTTGTTTCACTTTCAACAAGAGAGGCAAAGTATGTTGATGCTACAAAGTCTAGTAAAGAGATGATTTAGTTACAGAGGTTTATGGAAGAATTGGGAAAGAAGCAATAGAATAATAGGTTGTACTGTGATAGCGAGAGTGCCATTAATCTTACAAATAAATCAACCTTCCATTTGAAGACTAAGAATATACAACTTAGGTACCTTTTCATATGATCCATCTTGGAAGATGGATGTTTGAAGTTGGAAAAGATACACACTAGCTAGAATCTTGTAGACATGTTAATAAAGGGAGTAACCAGGGAGAAACTGACTTCCTGCTCAGTTTCAGTTGGTCTTCAAGCATGAAGGTGAAAATGAGAAATTTGCAAGGTCCAAGGTGGAGTATATTCCAGCAGTTACAACAACAGTTTAGTTGTTGTGATCAGTCTCCAAGTGGGATATTGTTGGTTGTGGAGATTGAATAAAGTGTGGTACGCGACTAGAGTTGTGTACATGGTCATAAACATAGATTCTATATCATCGAAGGAAGTAATTGACTGGGATGGAAGAGAAATATACCATTCATAGGATGGGCCAATTAATGTCTGCAAGAACATTCTCACTATTAGATCATCATGTTCTATTAGATGTATTTCACACATATATAAAAATTGATCCATGTGTCTTTTCGGATCCATTACTCTGTCTCCTAAAAAAATTGGTAAGGATCCTTGTAGAAGAGGATGTAACCAATTATTTTCCCCCAAAATATTAAGTGGTTTATTCCTTACCCTTCTCCATGGGATTCTTTGTCTTTCTCAATTTTTAGGGATTTCATTTCTTCTTTCTTCTCTATCGCCCATCCTTTGAATTTATCTTGTCTTACTTTCAGAAATTTCCCCAACTTCAAGATTTTGAAGTTGTTTGCTTCTACTTCTTGTTATTGGTCCTTTATATGTTTCCAGACTTTCTCTCAATTTCCAACCCTTTGTCTTTGTCTTCTTCTGACCTCTCTTTCTTCTTCACGAGCAATAATTTCCCAAGAATTTTTTAATTCTACTCTAGTCCTGGTTGTTTTTATTTCCATATTATACAATTGTTGTAATATACTCTCTTGATTTCCAAGACCAATTTGCAAATTTGGTTGATTTGGGTTAGGTTGAGTCATAAATTTTGGTCTCTGTGAAACCAACCTTTTTCTCTCCCCGGTATGGTTGAAAAAATGATGATCTAAAAGATTATCTCATGGTTAAAGATCAAACTCATGAGGATATGAATCCTCCTGCATTTTTAAAGAGGTGGTTATCCTCTTGTTCTTATAATTCCATGAAAAATAAAATAAAATAAAACAAAGTCATAGAAGGACCAAACTTAATATTTACATTCACATTCAAGGAAAAACAACACCTAAGATTGTGGACCAAGTGTTTTAAAAGAAACTCATGTGTACAATATTTACAACATAAATAAATAATATGTACACATAATATAAGGGACTTATATATCCGTCACAACATTCATCATAACATTGAAAAATATCCACGAATAGAGAGAACATAAAATGGACTGCAATTAAAATAGAACTTTAAATTATCATTCCATAAAGAGACAAAAAGATTATGCTGGATAAAACATTTGGAAACTCAAGCTTCAAATCAAAGTACTTGAGAATACAATAATGTAATATCCCAAGTATCTCTTTCGGAGTCTGAAAATAATAACGAGTCTTTAAATACAAAGGAAAATGCCTTTAAAGAAAATAAAACACATTCGCCCTTCAAAGAGGACTGGGATAGGGCTACCATGGACCATAAAGTGAAAAGACCCAGAAGATAAAATAAGGACAACCAAGAATCATCCTAAATCCCACAGAATATCGAGAAGACAAAGAAAATATGACAAATGATTGTAGCAAAAATGAACGTAGGGAAAAATTAAAGGGTAAAGTTAATGTTCCACTCACTGTGATGGAGAGATCCTGTGAACTTTACTTGCTTGTAGCTATCTCCTTTATAGGTGTATGTTGTGGTTGAGTTGGCATAACCACTGTAACTTTTTCTTGATTTTTCGGTTCGGTAATTATGATTAACGCCTTTTTCAACCATTCCTCAATGTAATCTCTTAAAGGTGCCATGGTAATTTCATGTTTAGTTTTAATTTCAAACAAATGATTTTAAAATTCCATCAAATCTAGATCTGATTGATTCAATGTGTCATCCACTTCATCATTCCTATTGATATACCGAATTAACCATTTTTCAACTTCATCTTCAGAAAATTCTATAGTTTCGGTAAATTCATTAGCCCCAAGCAAATTTTAGTGCATTAAGTTGTTTCGTAAAATATTCTTTGGTTAGAATCATGGTATCCATCAATAAATTGGGACCATATAATTCTTTAGTCAAATTAACATGTTTAAGAAATAAATCACTTTTTTTATTCATTAAGATGTCTGTTTCATCTATCATTTATCTTAGTTCTTTGATTCTCCTTAACAAGCATGCATTAATCTGTTTCATACGGTAAGGTGAGGGAATTTTTTGTTCCTTCCTTCAAGCTTCATTTAAGCTTGAGACTTTGGATGAAAATGTGTTTACAACTTCCTTAAAAAATCCTTCATCATTTTCCAAATCATTCTGCAAGTATTCTTTGAAATTCTATGTTCTGGATGAAAATATAACAACACTTTGGGTGAGCTCCCAAATCTCCTAAATTATGTCAATGCTCTTTTGTATGGAATCACCAACATATTTTATTACATCTTGCAATAAATGTTATGAGCCTTTGTATTTTGTACTACTTTATGGGATATTCTCCAATTCAAATGTAGGTTGAATCAATCTCAAAGGTTCTGGAAATAATGGTCTTGGTACCAAAGCAACTTCTAACTCTTTTATCCGCTTCTTTAATTTTGAATTTTATTTTTCCATGTTATCAATTGATTGTATTAATGCATCTCCAATAGCTCCATTAAAGTATGCAATTTTGGATGGTGTTACTCCATCCAAATCAATTGAATATTTCTATCGTTTTGATGACATTTTGTTCTTGGTATTATCTTTTTTGAGTAATAATTTCTTTGTTTCATGATTGTATGACACGTGGTGCAGAGTGATAGATTCGTCTTCAAATATTTCAGGATCGAAGGACATATTAGCATTATAAATTTCTCTTGTTTCTAACAACCTCTGCGCAGACTAGCCAAGTTCTTTAATATGCTCGTCCATGTCCATTGCATGGGGACTTTCCTGGACATCTAGTTCGTTTAGCTCTGCTAATAATAAATTTTTTTATTATTTTCAACGGAGTGTATCCAATATGTTTTTCCTCAATACTTTTACTCAATAGGTATTTATCTCCACCATCATCTGAGCCTCCAACTGATGTTTTTCTAGTATCCATTCCACTGGTTCTACTCTTGATTATCGATTGAATGCTTCTTTGGGATGTTGTTGGTGAATTGGGGTTTTGATTTATTGTTTCTCGACCATTTTTCTTGTATATTTCATTTGTTTTTTTTACTTATCCCATGTCTTATCTAGGTGGACATCGGTGGCCACCCACCTTTTCCAACTCGCTCAATTTGTTTTTTGGCAATTTTGGCAATTTACTATTTTTAGCAATTTTTAACTTCCGGGGCCATTTTGAGGGCCTAAATGAAGGTTTTTTGGTATCAAGCTTCTTGATGACAACAAAGTCTCTCATTGAGCCCCCAAAATGAATATCCTCGACTATACCTTTCCAACGAGATATAGTGCGCCCTAAACAGAGATTGTATGCCAAAGTTACGCCCCCGGGAAGTTGATATACCAAACTACCCAAAACGGGGTCCACAAAACTATTGGCTTTTCATCTTCTGGGGTTAGGGTTTTGGATTTTCTTTATGATAAAAATTCCTTTGGAGCCTCATTGTAAAATCATCTTTTTGTGAATGCGAGTAGCCATCAAATCTCTTCTCAGAGATAAGCTGCCACCATTCTAGCGAGTCTTTCACTCTATATTTTTACAATCTTTGTACATTTTTTCTCGTTAATAGAAAAATGTCTATTACTGTATCTTTGTGTTTATGGTTTCATCTCTGATACATTTGTGTTATGTTATTCGATATCCGAGATATCTCTGTACATTTCTTTATTATATCTTCACTCTCATTTTGTGCTGAAAATAATCCGGATCAGTGTCGTTTGAAATTTGGTAGGCTGCTAATTCCTGGAGATCCAAGCTGTCTCCTCCATCCTCTTGAAATTGTTCAATCATGATGAAGTGTGAAGAATACCCAACTAATTGCATATGTGTAGTAAATTTGTTGTCTGGATCAAAACCTTCAACACTTTTTTCTTCCCTCAAACTTGTTTGTTCATGATGTCCCACCAATTCATTAAGGTGATTTATGTGCATAAAAATGCAATTCCAAAATTTCCATGGTAGGGGTATAAATTGCTTTTCCTCTTCTCATGGAAGAAGTGGGCCCAAGTATTTTATTGCATGCATACTTCTCTAACAAAGAGTTTATCTGATTTATAGAATGGTAAAAGGGAAGGCTTCTCCTTACTACCAAAAAATCTAATTATAGTAAATTCTTAAGACAATTCTTAAACCCCTTTTCCAGAAAGAAAGGTCGTTGCTTCCAAGGATAAACTAGACATGCTCTATCCAAATTTCAATTTTTTGAATTCTGAAATGAAATTTTTATGAACTGGGTAGAAATTGTATTAGTATTTATGTCTGTATAAGACCGAATACCATGCATAGACTAGTTCCAACTTCAAACCAACTTGTTTTTCCCATGGAAAATCTTCAAAAACATGGGCATAAGAAATGGAGAAAATGAGGGAAGAAGTCGTATAAAATTTTTGAGTCTTTTTGAGGTCATTTAGTTAGAAGGATATTTTACTTGATATGAGATAACCCCAATCAATGAAGGATTTTTCATGCAGGGAATAATGCATATCATATATAACATTTCTTGATACAAACATAGTAGATTACAAACTGATAATGCTGGAAAATAACCATGAAAATTCTCTGTACGATTATTTTAACGAATTTACCTCGATTCTGGAAATACCTAGGTTACAAGTTGGATGTTCCAAGTAATTTCTCAGAAATATGCTTCCTCCCTTATGCTGATTCATAAATTCGTTGACTTACTCACTCTTGAATCACATAGTTGGAATAGGGAGTCATATCATTTTAGAGAATTTTGAAGGATCTAGAGAAATGGGTTGATGACCTTAAGTTTGAATTATTCTTTGTTCAAAGAAAAATTTATTTATGCACCATTGAACAATCTCTTTCATGTCAATCACCTCTGGGACACAATCCACTAATGTTATTCCTGAGGTCCAGAGTAGGTTTGTTTTCTTTTCAGCTGTAGAAAGAGACTTGTAGTAATTATATGCCCTAGACCAATGGAATTGTTGATCTTTATGACCCAATGTGTTTAGTGTATCTCCACAAAACANGCTACCGTCGATACTTATAGGTTGGCATTTTTTAATTTATTAAATTCTACCACATACTGCCTTGGTAACTCAATCAATCATAGATCATGCTTTAAATGTAATCTTTTTTCATGAGATTTGGATTTATTGTGACCTTTGATCTATGTGTTATGCTTTAATAATGACATTATGCCTTTACGATTGGAGGATGATGTGGAGGGGGATGATAAATATGATGGGAAGTGGTGATGTGATATTATTATGGACGGAAAATGTTAATTATGAAAGTGCAAAATGATGTGTAAGAAGTTTGATATGTGTAACACGAAAATGTGGAGTTATGGAGTTGTGGACCTAAATGCTTATGAACATGACTTCGACAAAGGGTGAAGAGATATTCATTGGGATTTCAAATATGGTTAAGTGTTAAGAGAGATGCAGAGTTGTGGAGTTACATAACTGAGAACTCAAGAAAAATATTAAAGGGTAGCACGTGGATCTGCATCCACTTTGATGGAAAATTTGACTAAGTATCTAAAGAAATGGAAAAGAAAAAAAGGGAAAAGTGTTTTGGTGAATGTGGGGTTGTGGACCTAGGAATTCAAAAAGGTTTGATTAATGCTATGGAGCTATGAATCCATATTTTTGACTAAGTATAAAATATGAAAGTGAATTAAAATATACTCGAAGGTAAAAGATAAGAAATGTCGATAGTGGGAATGTGTACCTACGGTACAATGGAATTACAGACCTACGAATTTGATATTTTTGTTGGCATTCTCTGCATCATTCGGAAAATGAAAGGAAATTTTTGATATAGAAGAAGAAAAACAAAGAAAAATAAGTAAGGAATAATGTAAGAGAAATCCCAAGAGTGGCTAAATGAAAAAACCAAAATGATAAAAAATATGGATCAACAAGATGTTACATTCCCCCTCCCCTACAATTGTGTGTCGTCCTTGGTGCACACTATGTCGATATACATATATGAAAATTTAAATCACAGTACTTAGAAAATAAAATTTTTCAATTTAACAACTCCAGCAGAAGTTCCAACCGTAATCTCTTGTTCCTCTCAACTCACTGACCCAAGGAATGGACCACTCATTTGTCAGGGATGTACCATCTGTTTATCAATATTAGTCCAATGACTGAGCCATTATTTTATAAGTGTCCCCAATCCAGTTGGATTAGGACTTTGAGATGTGGTTCCAAAACTCTAGTTGCTCAAAACGGAGTCTTGCACTATGTTTTCTTAAAATTTGACAAAACATTATGGGTATTCTTCCCATATATTTGCTTCATGCTCCCATGTAGCATCTTTAGGACCGTAGTAGGTCCATTGAACCTTTACCATCCCTATGGCCTTGTTCCTAAGAACTTTGAATTTTTGGTCTAGGATGTGTATTGGTTCCACCCGGAAATCCCCTTCGTGCTCCACCTGAATCACATTCCAATCAATTATATTCTTAGATCGAGACACATATTTCTTTAATAATGACACATGAAATACATTATGCACTCTCATGGATGCAAACAATGTTATCATGTATCCAACTGGCCCTATCTTTTTTAATATTTCAAAAGGCCCACAATATCTTGATGCCAACTTTGGAAAACTTCCTAATCTTAGAAAACTTCTCTTTTCCTTTACTTTTAAAAACACATGTTCACCCACTTTAAAGTCTTTAAATACTCTATTTGTATATGCATAACATTACTGTCTACCCTAGGAAGCCTTTAAATTCTACTTTATCTTTTCCATTTGTTCTTTCATTTCTTTTAACAAATCTGTCCCAAGAACTGCTCTGTCTATTGGATTATCCCAACTCACTGGTGTGTTACATTTTCTACCATACAATGCTTCAAATGGACCCATTTTTAATGAGCCTTGATACCCATTGTTGTAGAAAAAATAAACCAAATGAATATAATATTCCCACTTTGATGGTTGATCCATCACATACATTCTAAGCATGTTTTCAATTATCCTATTATTCCTCTTCGTTTTCCCATCCGACTTTGGATGATACGCTATACTAAGATTTAATTTTTTTCCAAAGCCTTTGAACAAACCTTTCTAAAAAATTGAATTAAATTTTGGATCTCTATCTGAAACTATTGTTGTAGGCACTCCATGTAACCTACAACTTCCTTCATATATATTTCTACAATATTTGTTTCATTATGTGTAGTCTTCACTGGAATAAAATGTGTTATCTTAGTTAATTTATCAACTGCCACTATTATGGAATCACGTTGCTTCATTGTTCTGGGAAACTTTGTAATAAAATCAACTATAACTACTTCCCACTTCCATTCTGGAATGGGAAATGGTTGTAGCAAACCTGTTGGATGTCTATGTTTTGTCTTCACTTTCTGACACTCTAGACATCTAGCTATGTAATTAGCCACTTCTTTCTTCATTTGTGGCCAAAAATATTGTCTTCTTATAGCTACAATTGTCTTCTGATATCTTGGGTGTCCAACATATGGCACATTATGCATTTCCTTCAACACTACATTTTTCAGCTCATTGGAATTCGACACATGTACTTTGCCTTTGTACATGAGAATTCCATCTTCTTTTATCTCGTAATAATTAAATTTCTGCTAAAAATTACCTTCTTGTAATTTTTCTCTTATGTTCACATACTATTGATTTGAATTTGTTGTTGCAACAATTTTATCTTTCAAATCTGTCATGTGCGTGCCGATGGATGCAACATGCACTTCATGATCTCTTTTGTTGAGTGCATCAACCACTTGATTTTCCTTTCCTCTTATGTGCTTAATTTCAAAGTCATATTCGCTCAAAAATTTCAGTCATCTAGTTTGTCTAGAATTTAGTGTTGGTTTTCCAAACAAATGCTTCAAACTACAATGGTATGTTCTTAGCTCAAATTTATTACCCATGGGGTAATGTCTCCAAATTTTCAATGCATGTACGATTGTTGCTAACTCCAATTCATGTGTAGCATAATTACTCACATGCTCTTTTACTTTTATGGATTCATATCATACCACATGATCTTTTTGACTAAGGACTCCACCGAGCCCTTCCTTGCATGCATCAATGCATACAACAAAATATTCATCCGGATATGAAATATTCAATATTGGTGCACTTGTCAATATTTCCTTCAACTGCTGAAAACTATCTTCACACTTGGAAGTCTACTCAAACTCCACTCCCTTATTTTGTAAAGAAGTGATTATACTTGCAATTTTTGAAAACATTTTTATGAATCTTCGGTAATAATTGACAAGATCCATGAATGATATGACCTCTGTCACATTCTTTGGCACTTGACATCCTTTAATGACTTCTATATTCTCAAGATCCACTGTTATCCCATCTGCTAAAATGATATGCCCCAAGTAGTGAATCTTCTTTTCGATAAAATATGCACTTACTGAGCTTAGCATACTATTTATGCTCTCTTAAAGCTTGCAACACCATTCTTAAATGTTTCTCATGTTCCTCTTCTGAATTAGAGTAGATGAGTATAGCATCTAGGAACACAATTACAAACTTGTACAGGGACTCTGTGAACACCCCATTCATCAGGCACATAACAATTGTTGAGGAATGTGATAGTCCAAATGGAACTACTGTGAGTTCATAATGCCCATATCTTGTTTTGAATGTTGTCTTGTTGGCGTATTCTTCTTTAATCCTCACTTGATGATAACTTGATCTCAAGTCAATCTTCGAAAATATTCTTGCACCTTTCAATTGATCAATCAAATCATCAATTCTTGGAAAATGATATTTATTTTTTATGCTGACCTTATTTAGCTGTCTAAAATTGATACACAACCTTAAGGTTCCATCTTTATTTTTCAAAAAAAGGATCATACCTCCCCAAGGTGACACAATTGGGAGTCTATATACCCTGGGCATATACACAATGATGTTTACATCTACCTTTTTGTTGAGTCCATTCATGTCTATTGAACAGTCTTTAACCAACTAATTGATTTTCCTCTTAGCCCCTATGGCTAACTAAACTAACCAATATTTCTTATGTTTATGCCTTTGCAAGTGAAATATTTCAACAATGTTAGCATTTATGTAACTATGGCTAGCTCTAGAATCAATTAAAATTGTTATGGGATGGTTATCAATCTTACCTTCCACTTCAATCATGGGAGATTGATATTCTGCTTACTTGTTGTCCAAGGATGCATAAATCCTTGGCATGTTTCCTCCCATATCTTCCACTGTTTTAGCCTCTTGAATGTTGTGGAAAGTCCTCATTCTTTCTCCTTCATGAGGGAAGTCCCTATATAAGTGATTTATCTCACATCCCCAACATTGAACATGTTATTTCCTTGGAATTTTCCCAAATGAATCTGTAGTCTTGTGCTCATTTTTGGTTGTTTGACCTTGTTGATTTGCTTGAGTGCTATTCTTGAAAAATGGTGGCTTAAAACCATTTTTCCTCTGATCCTTTTTACCTTTCATCTTGTCATGCCAATAATTTTTGGAAAACTGACCTTCATCTGCTTTGCTCATAAAGATGCATTTCTCTTTATGGTTTCCTCTAAGGTCTTCGGGTTATCATACTGAATATTGTCACTGTATAAGGAGGGTAACCCACTTATAAACCTCTGTATTTTTACCTTTTCATATTTGATGAAGTCAAAATACTTCAACAATTCAAAGAACCTCTTCTCATATTCCTCCATTTGCATGGCTCCCAACTTGAGTTGAAATAAATCTTTCATATTTATTTCATAATAATGTTCAGACAAATATTTCTCTTGGAAATATCCTTTGAAATGCCTCCATGAGCTCCTCTTCTCATCAAGGTTCTTGTCTTTCTTAAGTTTATCCCACCACATGGTCACTTTTCCTTACAAGTGGTAGGTTGCAATTCTAGATTTTAAATTTGAGGGGTAATTATGCAGCTGGAAATATTTCTTCATTTCTAATAGTCAAGCCTCGACCTCTTCTCCCTTCTTCTGCTCACCATTGAAAGTTGGTGGCGTGCAATCTCCTTGCAATGTGTATTCCTCAGGCCTTCTCCTTTTCCTCCAAACAAGAGACACACTTAGGCTTCTCCCTAGCCCTGAAATCGCATGAGTTATTTTGGTGGATTTATTTGGAGATTGATGGTGCCTAGTCATGCTTCTTGATTTCCTATCATTTCCATGATCATCCTTTTTTCTATGAGATTTGGATGCTGGCACTTCTCTAGCACTAGATGCTTTCCTAGTTCCAGAGTCCTTTTTGACTTGCTTATGCAACATATCCAATATCTGAAGTATCTCTTCTCGAGCCTTCATAATCATTTCATTATCATCTCTATATCTCTAACTTCCCTATGCATTCAACTCAGAATGACATACTCTTGCCTATCTCTTCGTCCATTTGACTATGTCTCAACATTCCCCATGCTAACATGCAAACCTCAGATTTCTTCCTCATGGTTGTAAGATCCATTAGCATCTTCCATAACTCTATTCCTTGTATAAGAATCAAATTTTCCCTCCTGTACCTCTAATTCTGCAAGAAATGTGCATGTAATAATTATTGTTAGACCATGCATATCATAAAACATTCAATCCATTAGAATACAAGTTATTTCTTCATCAATTTATGGAGTAAAATTTACACCAATTCAAATACTGATTCCTTAAATGCATTCCTCTCTAAAACAACTTTCCAATGACTATAATCATGACTCAATCCGAGTTCTGAGTGAAACGTTACAACATTTACATGTTGGAATTTCCACTCTTTCACTGCTACATAAATCCATTTACTAATTTCTAGAGAAATATTTTTACCCAAACAAAAATTATGGGTTGAAATATGTATTCTACTCCTCAATACATTTCCAATGACTATTCGTTTTCTCAAATCCAAGCTCTGAGTTGAAAGTTATGGTCCGAAGAAGTTTAGGTTGTTTTACCCAATTTATCCCTGCATGATATAGGTGCCTTATTTCTCTTCCTGTGCATTTTCAGGTACCCATAGCCCAATTCTGACTCCACCGATGGCTTATATGGGTTATAATCTTTCCATAGACTACCCTTGTTCCCCAAACGAACTTCTAAGAATGGATTTATTCCTTCTGGAAGTAAATTTGGTGCCAAAATTTTACCCTCATTGCTTTGGTTGTAACTTTCTCATGCGAGCTTCGTTTTGTGAACCATTTATCTCTTTGGATAGCTCTCTCTCAGTTATTTTATCTGATATGAAAAGATAGAGTGTACCTTGGTACACTTTGTTCTTGTTTGTTTTTATTAGCTAAAAATGTTTTTTAGGACCTCAAAAATGCCCCGCAAGTTAATGACCTTCAAAAATATGAAAAATTCAAAAAATTTCATATAAAACTGACTTGTTTTTCTATGTTAGAAACCCTTTGAATATAAGTCATTGATATCAAATCGAATCAATTTTGATCCATTGATATTCACTCCATCGACCATCGACGATTGACGTTCTCCTTTGGCGTGCACAACTCTTTCCCCAAACTGTCGACTCGACCGTCGACCATCGACACAACTCCCCGACGATTGATTTGCACACAAATCCAAACTAGTCGACCTGACCATCAACCATTGGTGATATTTATTGGAAAATTAAAACTCCTCACTAATTTAGTCGATGCCCGATCATCGACCCATCGACGATCAACAATCCATGATGACTATCGAAAAATCTTCCTCAATTCGATCGACCCAACCATCGGTCGTCGGCCACTTCTAGGATGGCATGTCAACTGCTGACGTGGAATTACATGTGGATGATGAAGTGGCATGACACATCATCCTGAGGTGTCAACTTGGATGACATGGCATGACACATGGATTTTTATGTGGCATGACACATCATCACCCCCCTTTCCTTCATCGACCATCGGTCGATTCTCTTGGATGACCCAAACGACTCATCGAATTCGATCGATGTCAGACCATTGACCCATTGACGATCAACGATTTCTCTTGCACGTTTGAAAAAACTTCGCCATATTGGATGACACCTGACCATCGACCCATTAACCTTTGACAAATTTTGTTGGCGATTGAAAATACTTCACTGGAAAGGACCAACGCCCGCTCCGTCGACCATCGATGGACATAGATGTCTTCTGGCCAAACCAAATTCTTCACCATTTTGGTCGGCCCAACCATCGATCATCGATGATTTCTCTTGGTGAACTTGAACACTTAGGAATTTTTTACCAAAATCCCCGATGAATATAAGTCGTGGATCTATTAGTGAAACTAATATTGGCCGTCGGTTCTATTCCATCTTCCCAATGACCAAAATGAATACAGGCCGTCGATATAATCCATTTTCCCAATCGTCGAAAATGAATCCTAGCCGTTGATTCGCTCAACCTTCCAAATGACCAAAACCTTATGAATTTTTAAAATTGTCACGACGAATTTGGGTCGTTGATCTCTAGATCAAAAGAAATCTCGGTCGTCAATTCTCCAAACTACCTACAACTCTACAACAACCATTAAAACTCAAAATTCGACCATTTTAAGTCAAATTCGGCTCTGGAAATCACATATTTACTCCATTAAATTTATTAAACAAATCTGAGTCACTCAAACTCGAATTTTAGTCATGAATTTGTGGATTTCACTCAAATTTCTCTCTATTTTTCTCCAAATTTGTCACTGGCAATTCTGTAACAATGAATTTTTCTCAAATTCACATGGGTTTGAGCCCATACAAGCCCAGTGTTTGAACTAGGCACTCTGATACCATAATGTAACCTCCCCCATCTCAACCAAGGGACATTACAGTGCAAAGTACTCATACAATGGAATTTCTACTAAAATTTAATTCTTTTACAACTAACTGATTTCCTATAGCTTTCAGCTACGAATTAAAAACAAATTTAACTATTGTTCACTACCATTATATTAATGCATCTACAACACACTAAAATAGACACGAATGTAGCTAATAAGCTTCATCACAACAACATATAAAATCTATTCTCATACTTAGAGTTCATGCACATGAGTTAAAACTCATAATACAACAGAAACCAGATAAAACAATTATCAACTAACAATAGTTGTGCAACTAGTTTCTTAGGGACAGACATTCCACCCAACCATAGACTTATTGTTCCAAATATCAACAACCAATCACTCTCGAGCAGAGGCTAGTAATCCACAAAAGAGGGTGGTTTCTCACATTCCACTCACAACTCATAACCTCACAACCCACTGGTATTCTCCTATAACTATCTCGATTTTCCACTAGCTCTCTTCCTCTTGACCTACCCAACCCAAGGAATGTACCCCTTCACAGATCTCAATCCCTCATGCATCTCATTCGTTTATTAGGGTCTCTCTTACACATGTAGCTAGGAATATCTTAGATGGGAACTCAAGGGAACTTGTTGCTAGGAAAAATTACCAGCAAACAACAACAAACTCTTGTTGTTTTAGTGAAACTCACCTAGGAGTTCAGTCTTTAGGACTGAAAACATAGCTCTTCATTTTCCAGCTCCAAAATACACTCCAATAGGCTCCAGGTTTCTCTAGAATTCGCCCTCCATGGTTGCACTAGCTACAAGCTCTCTTTCTTGCTCTCTAGTTGCTCCTCATGCCCAAAACTTGACTGTCCAAAAACTATTGTCCCAACCCATAAACATTTCCTCTCCCTTGAATTGCTTGCTTGACTCACACACTTCCCCAAGCTGATTGTACTCATCCCCCATGTGCCCAATAACTTTTGGATGTGACCACTTACACCCACCCTCTTACATGTATTCAATGATTGACTTTTGGAACACACATATGAAATTAGAAGGTTCATATAGAAAATATAAAATTTAGGAAATTGGGTTGAATTAATATACATGACTAATTCTCCCTTGAACCACTCTTGGTCATTATCCTGGATACTCCCCTCTCTTGTGGATTAATTCAACCCCCATCTCTTGTCCATGTCCCCTTAGCAACTAGCATCACATTTTTATTATTAAAACATNATAGCTATCTCGATTTTCCACTAGCTCTCTTCCTCTTGACCTACCCAACCCAAGGAATGTACCTCTTCACAAATCTCAATCCCTCATGTGTCCCATTCGTTTATCAGGGTCTCTCTTACACATGTAGCTAGGAATCTCTTAGATGGGAACTCAAGGGAACTTGTTGCTAGGAAAAATTACCAGCGAACAACAACAAACTCTTGTGTTTTTAGTGTAACTCACCTAGGAGTTCAGTCTTTAGGACTGAAAACATAGCTCTTCATTTTCCAGCTCCAAAATACGCTCCAATATGCTCCAGGTTTCTCTAGAATTCGCCCTCCATGGTTGCTCTAGCTACAAGCTCTCTTTCTTGCTCTCTAGTTTCTCCTCATGCCCAAAACTTGACTGTCCAAAAACTGTTGTCCTAGCCCATAAACATTTCCTCTCCCTTGAATTGCTTCCTTGACTCACACACTTCCCTAAGCTGATTGTACTCAGCCCCCATGTGCCCAATAACTTTTGGATGTGACCACTTACACCCACCCTCTTACATGTATTCAATGATTGACTTTTGGAACACACATATGAAATTAGAAGGTTCATATAGAAAATATAAAATTTAGGAAATTGGGTTGAATTAATATACATGAGTAATTTTCCCTTGAACCACTCTTGGTCATTATCCTGGATACTCCCCTCTCTTGTGGATTAATTCAACCCCCATCTCTTGTCCATGTCCCCTTAGCAACTAGCATCACATTTTTATTATTAAAACATAGAAATGCAACTCACATATTACATCGTTTGGTCGTAACCACATATTATATATACATTAAGCATTAATTAAAATGGAGATTATAGTAAGGATGTTACAGGTTTTCTTCGACACAACTTTTTTTAAATAAAAACATTTTCAATCTCTTTAAAAAAAAATTGCACCACATAAATTTCACTCGTTTACTACATTTGTTATAGGCAACGATGTAAATAATTAAATTAATCCATAACTAACCAACCTCAAAAACATTACCTCATTCCTAAGTAAATTTTTATTTTTTATAAAATATATTTATTATTTATTTCGATAATGAATAATGAATAATTTTTAAAGATTAACAAAATTTAATATAAAAATATAAAGTATTAAATAAAATATTATTTTTATAATTAAAAATAAATAAATGAAAATATTAAAATAATTGTTTTTTTTTTTTTTTAATTATGAAATCTTAAATAAAAATTATTAAATGAAAATTTTTCAAAATATTATTTCTATACATATGAAAATGAAAGTTTCACAACCATTATAATTCTTATTAATCATCATATTTCAAAAGAGGGACTAAATTATAAAATTTGGTAAAATTATATTGTATATTATTAAATTAATAAGGTAAAGTGAAAAGAAATCTTATTCATTCTTAACTTCCTTTATATTTTCGAATTAGTCTAAGAACAAGTTTAATTATATAATTCTCATGTTTCAATAACATTTAATTTTTTTTTTTTATAAAAATTTATATATAAAAAATATTATATTATATTAATNTTTGTAAAATAGCTAAGGTTTAAAAGTTGTAGAAAGAGACACTTAAAAAATTTCAACCATGTTAAAGGTTGGTGTAACCTAAACCAAATACACTTAGTTTACAATTTCTTAGAACTCAAAAACACACTAGCAAGCAAAACAAATATCATATTATAAAAAAAAAAACAATTAACTAATAAAATGTAAAGAATCATCAATATTATCCTTTTTCCTTTTTATTTACCCTCAATCCACCTTCCTAATGAAAAATCTACAACTTGAATGAATCCATTGTTTACCAAAATGGCCTTGCTATTTTTTCTGGTCTATAATATGGTATCTGATATTTCTATATTTTATTTTAAAATCATAATAAACTTTTTCACAATAAATAATTTTCTTAATAATTGAAATTAATGCTTATATAAATATATTATATTTGAAAACATTATCAACCCATAATTTTTTATTTTTTTTTTAATTTAATTATTACAATTTAAATTTATTAATAAATACCAACTGAAAATTTAATTTAAACTATATTACACGGTAATATATAAATCGAACTTACTTCCTTTCCATTATTTTGTTAATTTGTTTTACTATAGATGAATGAAGTAGCTATCAAAATATCTATAAGTTTGTTAGATTTGGTATTGAGAGTGATTATAAAGTAATTATATAGATGAATGAAGTAGCTATCAAAATATCTATAAGTTTGTTAGATTTGGTATTGAGAGTGATTATAGAGTAATTATTTAAATATTATATTGAGTGTTAATTTTATTTAAATTATGTCCTACTTTTTACACAAATAATATATAAATCGATTTTACGTCCTTTTATTAATTTGTTTTACTATAGATGAATGAAGTACATCTCAAAATATCTCTAAGTTTGTTAGATTTGGTATTGAGTGATTATTGAGTAATTATATTACAAGTATAAATAATTGTGAATATAACACATTTATGTTTTTACCAGAAAATTTGTCATGTAATGTGCTAAATTATGAGTCACTCCAAGATGTAAAATTGGTAAGGTTTGCTTTGGTGAAACGAATGCGATGTTACACAAATTACATGCACCTAAAGCATTGAATAATAATATAAATATTAAAGAATATAATATATAACATAAATGTTAAATAATATAATATATAAGATTATATTTATCATTTTAATATGTATTAGTGATTTACAAATAATATATGCATTGGAGTTTTATATATAATATAAGTGTGTTTAGTAACAAAGAATGGTTTTGATATCTCATCTTAAATATTTAAAATTTCACTACATGGTAATATAGGCACAGGTGTGACCCGGATGGGGTGATATTTGGCGAAAGGAGGGAGACAGGTGGCAGGAATCGCTGACAGGGAGAATTAATACCCCAAGCTACCACCCTCGACGCTATTAATTCCCCATGGTGTTCACCATAAGGGAGATTAATTAAGTGTGCTTGGATGAGCTCACGGATGCGCGTTCTAGCCAGACCATTGGTACTTGGAGATTCAACCAGTCCCGTCAGCCTTCAATGGCTTCCATGGCTCCCATCGGCATTATAACTGACCTTCCTGGCCAAGGCGCGCACTCTCACTCGTCTTTTGCAAGCTTCCTCCTCTATGCAGTGCTGCTCGACCCTCCTGGCCTCTTTGCTTGCCTCTTGCACATCTTGTGTATCTCTCCCGACCACAATTGCCCTACCTCCCTGGTTCTCATTATGCCACGAGACCATGGCAAGCCCAGGCGTTCCTCCAGGAACAAGAACGCCTACACCCGAGACAACCGGCTCACTACCTCTTAGCGAGCCTTGATTTCCCATTACAACTGCTCCCATAGGCCTTCAAGCAACACACAGTCCACTCTGTGCATGCCTAAAGAGAAGAACCCGTCTCCCTCACCCCAGACTCAAGCTCAGTCTCCCCTTCGCATCCCTAAGATGGAGACCCCATCCCTCACTAAGCACTCTCCTCCACCCCAGACTCAAGCTCAGAATCCCCTTCACATTCTCAAATTGGAAACCCCGTCCCTCACTAAGCAGTCTCCTCTGCCACCCCAGCCCTCACAGGACACCCACAAGACAACCATAGAGGAGGCTCCACCCTCAATTCAACATCCTGGCTCAAAGTTGAGTGATGCTAAGCCAACTCCAGCTCCTCATCCAGGCCTGAGCCTGGTGACAATGGAAGGCCCAAGGCCCTCCACCTCCCAAGACTTTCAGCCTCGCTCATGGGAAGTAGGCTGCATAGTGGATTCCGAAATCCCCCTAAGTTGGAAACTGACAGGCGATGAGGAGAACCCAATTATCTATCATCTAGCAGTAGAGCACTTGGAGCTCCTCTTTGACATCCGCCAGCAGCAGGAAGAGAAAGTGCATGGCCAACAAATAATCCACCAGTGACTGGATCTCTTGTTCGAGGCCTTCTCAAACACCCCACAGCAAGCACAATGCCCCACTTGCAAGTAGAAGTTTGTACCGGTCTACACCGCCCAGGGACAACCAGGTTCCCCAAAGGCTTGATGCGGCCAACCCCTGACTTTGGTTCTTGTCAATTTCAATTTCCAAAATGAATAGTGATTATTTGTTTACTCTTTTTCACAGTTGTATTAGCATCTTAGCAATGGCAGCTCTAAATGCAGTTTTCCTTAGGCTAGCTAATGGGATCAAAGTCGCAGCTGAAACTCTCAGCTTTTGCTCAAATTTTGTAAATTTTGTAAAACAAAACATCTGCCATTTGAGGCACATCACTGCTTGGAGCCACCTGTTCTGGTTTCCCTTCTGTGGCGGAACAGGTGGCTGCCAAGTGATGCAGAGGTGTACACTCATGATGATATAATACAAGGATCTATTTTTATTTACAAAAAAAATATATATATAGGCACATGTGTGTACAAATTATACGAATATTGGTGTGCCATAAAGAAAAAAGAACCACAGAGTACATAATATTTATACAAGCACCAATGTTACATACAAAAAACAATATAGACCGATGCATACATAAAGTAAAAATAGATTGGCATTGCACACAACATAAAAGGTGAAACTGGTGCATAATAATTATAAGAGCACCAATGCTTTTATTTTTGTGTATGCATTGGTGTCAGTTACTTAATACCACACCGGTGCATTTTAACAATATAAGCACCAAAAAAAACCTTTGCTAAACCTTCACTCGCCGATTTTTTTTTAGTTATAGGGAACATCCATTAAAACCTCCGCTAAAACCTCTTCTACGAATAGTGGAGGTTTTTTTGAATTTTTTTTCAAATCTTATAACACTAAAAACCTTCTGATCCAAATGGATCCAAAACGACCAAAAATTTAAAGTTCTTGGATTTGGACGAAACTAGTGTCATCACGTAGTACTCGTCATGCCAATTTCAACAGTATATTCTTTTGCGAAAATGAACTTTGTATGCGAAAGTTATCACAGTTTGAAGTAGTTTTTCCCAAAATGGAAAAAAAAATCCATTAGTCAAAGGACATGTGACACCTTCTAGAGATGACACGTGGCAATGGAAAATGATGACAGGTGGCAGTAGACACATGGCAAGTTCAGTTGTTGACTAGGCAGATGAGTTGGAAGGTGATTTTATTGGTGACATGGTTGTACGGGCCAATCATGCAATGCCACGTGGCCCAACCCAGTGTTTCCACATGGCACCCTGATTAGGTAAATAAGAAGCGGTTCAAAAATTGATCTATTTAACCTCCGTAGGATTCAAACTTGAAACCTCTTCAAAGGCCAACAATCTCAACCAAATGCGCTAACCACCAAGTAAAGTCAACACTTGTTAAAATAACGTGGCAAATTTTTTTTAAGGAGATATGCCATATATTATGGCTAAACATATGCACGTGCTCCAATATTTATGCCACCATATTATATTATATGGTTTATTTACCATATATTATGCCATGTTCAAAGCATATGGGATGGGAGTAGGTTAACTCAGGAGCAAACAAACTCGTTTTTTAGGCAAAAAAATGGGCATGAATTCGACCAGATTTTCAGGGGTAGCCTGAATTTCACATGGATCAAAGTTCCATGCATTTCATAACCTTACCAAGGGCTTTTGCCCCATTTTAAACCAACTCAAATGCTCAGAAAATCGAACAGAATTCTGGATTGGCTGGAAATTTAAAACCGCATCGCCAAAAAACCTGCCGGAAAAGTAACTCTAGAGAGAAGATTGCTCCCAAGTTAGCTCACTCCTATAGGATATACATTAACCATATTTAAACCATATCCAAACTATATGCTACTTTTTATTTTGTGGGTTGGAAATTATATGCCATAAAGTGGGTTAATAAAATCATATTATATGATTTTTACACCATTTTCAAAGAATATGCGCCACATTTAGATATGGTTATTTTTAACCATATTTTAATATTTTTTGCCTTAATTCATGAGATTTGGAGCATATGGATGCCAAGAGATTTGGAGCATATCCGATGCCAAGCAAGATGGGAGGTTTGGATTCGACCTCCCCACCTCACCTTTTCTAAATCAAAACTTTTTCTAGCTCTGCTATAGGTTGAATTTATGAAGAATAGAGCAGAACAATCCAATTTATTCAGGAAAAACCAACAAGCTAAGCAAATTTTTGAGACCATTTTTGAGAGCTACGTTCAACCTTTTTTAGTGTCGTTAGTTGTGTTGGATTCTTGAGGTCGAGCAGAACACACCCATACCATTTTTTGATCAAATTGATGTACTTTTGATGTACTTTTGAAGCATTGAAGATTAATGAAAGAGGCCTCCCCACTGAAGACCAAAGGCCCAGAGACGTAGGCAATTTGCGTCGAACTTCGTTATCAAGTTTTTGGCGTTATGATTTGTTGTTCCTTATGTGCATTTTATATTCTATATGTTTTCTAATGGATGTAACATTGTTTCATTAAAACTTATTCTTCTTCTCTTTAATTTCTAAATGGTAAATCAACTCATGCAAAATACTTAACCAAGTCATTTAAAAGATCATTTTCAGATCACCTTCGTTACAAGGTGTTTTCCTTTTAGTGTTGGCAAGTTCAGTGGAAGATTAGAAGAACCAATCATACCACCATTGGTAACAATTGGATGAACAAGTGTTGGAATTTCCAAACAATCTTCATCTTCTAGACAATTACCCTTGCTTAAAGTTCATGTGTCCCATGGTTGAAGGTTGGGTACAATAAAAATAAGAATAGGTGGTTTAGGAATATAGTATGATGAAGTACTTCAAGGCCACATGGAAAAAACTTGACCTATCTCAATCTCATGCCTTTTGGGATAATTTATTTTCCGAGAGGGATGCCTTTTGTGCTTAACAAACCATTTCTCTTAGTTATCCTAAACAACTTGTTGATCTTGTTGGAATATGCATAATATTGATTCACCCCCCTCTTATTATTATTGAATATTCCAACAGTTGGTATAAGAACAGGTCCTTCATAAACAACCTAACCACTAGAAGGTATATCATGGAGTGCACTTTGAATGGAACATCATTGTTTGACGGTCATAACTATGCTTTTTGGAGCAAAAGAATGAGATTATTTTTACGATTACTTGGGTTTGACATTTGGAAGTTAGTTGTTTCAAGATACACTGCTCCAAAAAAATCTCTAAAGACTGCAACCAAGAAGGAATTAAAAAGGAACCACAAAATGGCAATTGATTCCATCCTGGATGGATTATTTGATTCGGTAAAAGTCAAAGTGGGGCAATGCTCATCAATCAAAGAGCTTTGGGATAAACTAAATAATCTCTACTCTACGGGATCTCTTATTGTAATGATAGAGACAAAACATGTTGATCAAGGCAAAGAAGATGTTGAGATAGAATGAGAAGAAATAAGCTCATCATGTCAGACAGATCCAGAAGAAGAAATTGGAAATGGTATGATAGATCATGAAGCATAATTCTTGTGTGCCATGGAAAGATAGAGAAAAGAACTTGAAAATGAAAAAGAGTATTATGAAGAAGGCAAAGTGGATCTTGAGGAAAAAATAATCAGTGCTTTGAGCGATCTAAAAAGAGAAAGGAGGAAAAACAAGTCCCTCAACGAAGAATTGATCAAGCTAAAGGAGAATTATCAAAACCCTAACAAAAATTCTGAAGAAGTCCAACGGATTCTCATAAATCTAAAGGTTCACCTGGAAGAATCTAGAGTGATTGAAGAAACGATCAAAAATCAGTTGGAAGAAAAGAAGAAAATAAACGAGTGTTTGGAAGCTGAAATAGTATTACAGAGAAAAGAACTTGAAAAGGAGGAAGAATAATTTGCTTGCTTAAAAATCAAGGTAAAGGAAGCAGAAAAGAGAGAAGAGATTTTGACAAGTCATCTTAAGGAAATGTTTGAGGACTTAAACAAGCTTGAAGCAAATTTTAGTCAACAAGAAAGAAGATTTGAAGAAGAAATCATCTCCTTGAAAACCCAACTTGAAGAAGCAAAGAGAACAGAAGAAGTAATGAAAATACAAATGATGAAGAAAGAAGAAGATAGTGAGAAGCTTGAAGAAGAAGTCATCTCATTGAGGGTTGAATTTGACAATCTCAACAAGAACTTGAAGAGCTCTCAAGTACTAGAAGGTTTCCAAAGGTCACCATTCGATAAAGAAGGTTTTGGACACATTGGTGAGGCCTCATG
>JASDQU011176224.1:8650-22433 GCA_032191745.1 Picea mariana
TTATCCCCTCAATCCCCCTCTCTTGTGGAATCATAAACCCCTATAACTCTAGTCCTTGTCCATCTAGCAACCAACCATGTATTTATTATTAATAATGATAAAAACATTACATGTCTTGGGCACACTGGACTTTTAATAATTGTTTGGGCACTCTGGCCTCTCAACATTGTAATGATACATTATTTAAAAATGGGGGTTCAAAATTTGGGGTGTTACATTAAATATCAATCGTCCAATATGACCTTAATTTGATCACAATTGTTGATCATGTTCATTGGGATCACTGAGTCTATCAGGTCCCCAAACCATTCAAATATCAATCTATCGTCCTGAGTCACTTTAAGGTTCCCTGTGTCTTAGTCACACTTTCGAGTCAGCTTTGCCACGTCATCTTTGTACGGAAAGATGGATCGACATGATAGATTTTGCAAGGAGATATCAACAAAAAGTGTTTAAAGAGAAACCCCAACCCCCGATCCACCAGCTAGATTATCGAAACAATGGGATGTTTTCAGCATGAGATACAATCATATTATGTCATTTAATAGGCCATTTAATGCTCCACCCCACATATGTTGCTACCCCATGCACTGATTGAACAACATGAATTTTAAATCACTGATAGGACACATTATATACCACGTCCGCGTCGTCGACCTATGATCGAATTTAATTTTAAACGTAATGAATATCTGGCGGTAGATTTTGTAGAACCACACTCATATCCTGAATTGAATAGTTGATGCAACAAGGTAAGTTCATCTCTTTTTAAATCACAAAAATGGATCCAAACACTTCTATTATGCGCACAAGTTTCCATTTCCAGAGCATCCGAAGAAGCAAAGCGAGCGTCTCAAAACTGTGTTGATTCTCGGACCATCAAAACCAGGTTAAACAAGCAACAGAGGGAAAATGCCTCCTAGAAATCCAATGACCAGATGCTCGCCGAGAGCACCTAAGCTAAAGGAGGAGGAAATTGGTGAGGGTTCTTCTCCTGGTACTACGAGGTAGTTGGAATACGCTCCCAAGGCAGAGCCGATCATTAAAACCTCTACGAAGAAAGCATTCATTCAACCTCCGGTCTTCAGTGATACAAAAGCGACCATTGGATCCAAAATAAGGCTCCCACAGTGGGGAGACCTATTCAACAGAATCAACCGAGAGGATTACCTGGAGTGTATCCCACACAACGAGCCAGATGTAAGGGCACTCGATGATCAAATTTTCCCGAACATTCGGTGGCTGTGCTTGCACATGGTAGCCTATCAAACTCCAATTTTCCCATGAATTAAGGTTTTAAGTTGGCTAATCGATCATGCAGACGCTCAGAAGTGCCTCATCAACGATGAGAATGGCGAGTGTGTTGGAGTTTTTCTCCTGACAAAAGTTCATAAGTACTACAAGCTTAGGGACCTAGAGGAGTGGCTGAACACAGACTTCGTGGTGAAGTTCTACAAATTCCACAACACCAGCCGGTTGATGGCCTCATGGTGGAAGGAGGATAAAAAATTTACAAATAGGAGAAATGGTTGGTATGGGACAACGAACCTGAGGGATCCATACATCTACTTGATGTCTCTAATATGTAGAATTTATGGAGAAAAGGAATGCTCCAAGTTCTTAGAAGCATGGATGCCCCTAGTGTACATTGTGGCTATCTTGGGGAGAAGTTTCAACTGGGGAGAAATCATCTCCAAGCAATTGAGCACCAACATAGTACAGGCTCAAACGTCGAAAGAAGGAGAAGCTCCTGTGTTTCACACGGCCTCGTACCTACTTGATGTTATTTGTGCGAGAAATGTCTTCGCCCCTATGAATTTAAGTTGGAACGTTGTGAAACTACATGTTCATGTCTACTTCAGCATATTATGGGAGAACAGGTACAAAAAATTGTATGCCCTTATTTGCGATGAATTCATCGCCCGTGTTTATTTCATTTTGTTTAAACATAAATTCCCAAGGTTGACTGAAACAACCAAGAAAATGACATCAAAGGTAGGCCACTAGTATCTAGATGAACACACAACTTATATCAGGGTGTTCGGGGCCACCGGGGCACCGTATTTACTCCATGCTCATGTCCCAGACCGGATCATTGTAGGAGAAATCTGCTATCAGACTATTCTGCAGGGATATAATGCCACACTAGTTAAGGGAAAGAAATGAGCTTTCATACCCTACAAATTCCATGTGGGGTTTTATCTAGTGAAGGAAACTACTCAAGCTAAACAAGAAGGGCTAAGTCAGCTTGAATTCAGGTTCCTGACATGCCGGTTTCACAAGCATGATCCTAAGGGCCTATTCCTCCAAAATGCTTCACAAGTATCATCATGTTGGCCATACGCGCATGACAAGTTTGAGGATGAGATTTTTAAAGAATGTGCTCTGGATTGGGAGGAGGTAGTACAGAGGCAAGCCAACCTAAACATGAATGGGTTCAAGGCTATGAGCATGGATGAACAGGTGGAGACAATAGAGCAGTCATCTCAAGAGGCTCTTAGAGTTAGAAAATAAATCGGGGCAATAGAGACCACAGAGGCACAAAGGAGAGGATTTCTCTTACTAGAAGGAGCACAGAGATTCATTGACCAGTTAGATAATGATCATGAACTCATAGAAATGATGACGATCCCCTCGAACAACCCAATCACAATTAAAGGAGAGACAAGTGGCTTCGAATCAATACAACTGGAAGAAATCATTGGTCCAGAAAACCCTAGAGTTCCATCACCATAGATCAGATCATCGGGGACCATTCCAACCCAGCCTGAGGTTTCAAGGATGTCGGGTGAAACAGGTGTACCAAACCCCTTGTTTTATTTAATAACCATCTATGATGATGAGGAGATTTTGGAGGTCTCCCTGGTAACTTTAGTACCAATTAAGGAGGAGAAGGAACCTAAGAAAGCATCTGCCTCAAGTCCTGATGCTCTAGTTCAAGACCTTCCGCAGAGTGACCATGAGGTCTAAAGTGTCTTAGACACTAAATTACTCGACCTTCCAGGGACCCCAAAAGATAGATCTAGGTATGAGCTAGGATCGGGTGGTCAAAAAGAGGAGGTTCGACAACAAGAGATCGACACCTCGAAAGTCGATTACCAAGTAAATACCGAACCTATCCTTGGTTCTTCAATTTTGGTCAATGCATCACCAGCTAATGAACAACAAATGAAGGTCAAGCCATCATAACATATGAAACAAGTTCAGGAACCAAACCTAGAACAGATACACCAAGTCAAGAGCCTAGGAAACACTCTAACCTGGGGAGAACAACAAATCCCTGATCATGTTGATGAGGTCGCCGACATACAGGCGATCGCCTATGATAGGAAGAGGAAATTTATCATGAAGAGGACCACCTAGAAGAGAAGGCTCACGCTAGATAGCTCGATTCTCATCACCATAGAGGAGAAGATGCTCAACACATAACATACCGAGACATCTGAGCTTATCGGCGCAGGGATGGCTATCACGGATTCCACGTTGGATTGAGCAAGGAGAGATGAAAAGGAACTGGCCGCTGCAGTTAAGGAGTTGGAGCATCTATGCCATTTGGAAAAATACTATCAAGACTCCACGTAGGCCATGATGTTTTTTAGGAGTGAGTTCCAGGATGCTTATGCAAAATTCACAAATGAACAACACCTTTTCATTGTAGGTATATATGATTTCCAAGAAGATACCCTTATGGCACTAGCAACCTACAAATATGTGGAAAGGTGGTATGAAAAATCATACCAGGTGGTAGAAAGGATTGATTACATCAACACAGTACAAAAGGGCCGAGACGTCAAAGAGCACAATATTCGAGTGATAAGGGAGAGAAACATTGCTCAGATCATGAAAGCATCTGAATATTGGGTAAATATGGCCGAGGAACCTCAGCGGGAGATACAGAAGAAGTGGGCCTAGTGCGAAAAAGGTTGGGAAAAGATTAATCGGGAGATGAAAGGCATCGACCTCCCATAATTCATCTCATCCAAAGACTTTGTCGACTTGCATGGCATAGTCAAGCGACATGAAGAAAAATACTCGGCATGGACAACGAAGATCGCACATGTGCCAAGAATGGTGCCAGGTAAAATAAAACAATTTATGGAGCATCTTATTAAGGCTCATGCAGTTCTGCAGTGGTTGAGTATTAAAATAGTCAAATACAGAGAACGAGCAATAGAAGTGAAAGAAATTATTTTGGCCCCGATGGACCAGCACAGGTTCCCGTATGCAAACACATGCGAGGATCTCTTCGTCAAGTGGTTGGAATATGAGAAGAGTCATCCACTCCAGTAAAACCATGAGATGATTCTCAGAGAACAAAGAGATCAAGCTCCACGTGGAAATATTTTGTTTTACTAACTTAAACTTGTAGTAGCTATTTTTAGTTAGTGATTCTATATAAATAAATGGATGGACCTTTTTGCAGTGGTCGATGGTTTTTGGAAAGACCCTCATTTTTGGAATGTAAAGAACTATTTCTGAACTACCTTAATTGAGAAGTCTTGTTTAGGATCGGAGACAAAATTTTGTTTTTTCATCAAAGGTGTTATGTGACTGGATTGAAGAGGAATTACTTCCAATTTTATTTCAGTAATCGATGTTGTAACGAGTAAGAGTCTCTAAATCTATTGACAAGTTATATTTCTTGATATTTTTTTTGTGGTTCTTGATCTTAATGATGGAAAGCAAATCATTGTGTTAATGTGTGATTAATGTTAGATCTAAGGAAACTATTTTTCTTGCCATCATCTTATTACATGTGTATTTTTCTTACGATAATTGTATCTTAGTCAATAATTGAAATACCAACAAGTTAATGTATTAGTACTGCGCTTGTAACAGGTGTGAATATATTTGTTTGCATGCTTGAGTGTGGGGGTTATCCCAAGCTCAACCTTCTTCAGTAGTTAAGACTCCCTTCCATCAGTTGGTTTATACAAGAACATATCATTTTATCATACTCATCTAATAAAAGAAAATACAAAAAGAGAATGTTTAAACTGAAGGAGTAACTTTCATAGGAAGACATCATGTCAATCACCACATAAATCCCATTGATAAATTAGCTAGATAGAAAGATCTGGAGAACCATTCCACCATCAAACGTTGCAGAGTCTAATTGGGCCTCTATGGTGGGTTTGGTTCCTATTGTTGAGTTAAAAGGATTTAGAACCCCTCAACAAGTTGTTAACACCTAATATTGTGTTTTACCCTATGGAAGAAATCATAGGGGTTATTTATCAAGAATTTCAAGATCTATGAAATAATTGGGCCTACCGGCCATGATATGGAAGCAATCGTATTTAAAAATGGGATCTTTTGCTAGAATATTTTTTGGGGTACCATGTAGCCACATCTCCCAAGACTGTAAGACAAAGTTAGGGGTAACCTTGGAGCTGGTGGAAGAGCGAATTCACTTAAAATGATAGCCATGAAAGTATTTTTAGTATAGGGAAATAATAATCTAGATCAGAACTGACCAAGAATTAAAGCAAAGGTTTGTGGTGATTGTTACATATACCTATGCACAGTTTTAATACCTTGCTAATCAATTTTGTGAAAACCCTCATGGCAACTTTACGCAACTAGGTTTTCATCATGAGTAGTTTTAAAAACCGTTTGTAGGAAGTTTGAAGAAAAAAATGGTGTCTGGTTTGAGAGCTTCCTTAACCAAGTGCACAAGACTTCCTTAACTTCCAAGCACCCATTTAAATGAAATAGTTCTATCTATAGTTTTAATAGTGGTTTCCAGTAGTGTTAAAGGTAGGCTTGCCATTAGTGTTTTCTAGTAGTGTTAAAGGTAGGCTTACCAACCCATGAAGGCGGTTGTGCTAAGGCCCATGAGGTTGCATGAGGAGAGGATACAATTTTTAGGCCATATCAGCCCTCTCTCCTCAAGGTCATGAAGGTCGTGATATTTCCATGGGTTATGGGTTGTTATATACAATATACAAGAGGTGCATAGGTCATGTGCATTGTGAAGGTGAAGAGGTATTGAGGTTTTGCTGGCCACAACACCACATGCATAGTGTGAGGGCACAAGGGTGGGAACAAACAAACTAGTAAGAATAGTCATAGACTGACCTTAAAGGGTTGCAGTGTCAAACCTTTACTCAGATTTATATGTGGTGTAAGAAGATCATCATTTATCCCTAAGAAATCCACCTCCACCTCCATTTTGGAGAAACTAAACTAGAATCAAAAGAAGAAAAAATAAAAATTTTGATGATGATAATAATAATAAAGAAATAAATAAAATAACAACAAAGGTAGAATCATAAACCCTCCAAACAAAGTGCATTACATCTCATCCCCTATCTCATTGGGTGCTAAGACAGAGCATTGGAGAAGAAAGATGACCAAGAAAACAAATTGTGGGAAAATGGTATAATATAAAACAAATATTTTGCCCTAACCCTAGTTGCATGAACCCAAGTGAATAATTATATGGATTCTAACAATGAATGAGAAGTGTGTGGAAGAAGGAGGTACAAAGATAAATTAAATATTATTATTTTCCTTTATGAAGTTTCAAATTGTTTCATGCATTCTATGTCATGTTTATTAGTCCATGCCGAAGGCGTAGAGGGACTTCAGCAGGGACTATCGTGATCGATAATTCATTGACTTCATATTAGTTTGTCCTTTGACTAAAAATATTTGCATAATATCTATTGTTGGAGCTAGGGAACTAAAAACATTGATTTTTATATAATAAAAAATATCATATCTGTCATGATCTGATTGGATAATAGATTGGAGGTCTTATTGCCAGCTTTGCTATTCCCAATGTTTTATATGTTAGCATATCCAAAGTTTTTTGATCATATACGGTCTTTTTGAGTTGTTATTTTTTTCTTGAAATGTTTGGATATCCAAAGTTTTGAAGAAAGATAGCCATTTTTTTATAAGTTGACTTCATATTAGTTTGTCCTTTGAATAATATTTGTTTTTTTACATAGGCTCTATTATTCGAACTATTGTTACTATTTTTTTTTTTATTATTGTTATAAAATAATATAATAAATGTTTTTTCGTACGTAAGAGACCTGCCACACTGCATTCTTTCTTAAATGTTTACGGAGCAGTTATGACAGACTTAAATGTTTACCTAACAGGTTTCACAACCTTAAATGTTTACTTAACAAGCCTGTTACAATACATTTTCTTCCATTTTCTTTTATATGCAATGTTCTCTACAGTCAATGTGGGCAATATTGTTCTTCAGCGGCCTTATTGGTTCATTGGTTCATGCTTGCTTCTTGCATGTTCACTGATTTATTATTTGCCTGTTGTTATTGTTCTTGTTTTCTTGTTGGTCTTGTTGCAGTTTGCACGCTTGGGGTTCTGCAACCGCGATTGGAACTACCCTTTTGTCGTTTCGCATTGATGGGTAGGTTTGGGTGTCGTGTTTATTTTCACTTGCTATTTGCAGTTTGCAGGTGGGAAATTTGACTACTGGGGATGACTGGGCCGAAATCCTCTTGCAGAACATCTTTGTATGTGAGGAGAAAATATGATTTCCTTTTGCGATGTGTCATTGTGGCTGTGATGGAGGTAGGTTCTATTGTTCTCCATTGACGGGCGGGTTTGGGTGTCGTGATTAGATTCTCTTGTTATCTATAGTTTGCAGGTGGGAAATTTGACTGTTGGGGATGCCTGGGTCGAAATCCTCTTGCAAAACATATTTGTATGTGAGGAGAAAATATGATTATGTTTTCCCATGCATCACTGTGGTTGTGATGGAGGTGGGTTCTGTGTGGAACATTGGCCTTATGTCATTCCCCATTGACGGGCGGGTTTGAGTGTCGTGATTAGATTCGCTTGCTATTTGCAGTTTTCAGGTTGGAAATTTGACTGTTGGGTATGCCTGAGTCAAAATCCTCTTGCAAAACATCTTTGTATGTGAGGAGAAAATATGATTCCCTTTTCCTATGCGTCATTGTGACTGTGATGGAAGTAGGTTTTGGGTCGAACATTGGTGATCAGGAACGAGACAAAGACAACATTATAGTCTTGCTTCTCTGGTCGTAGTAATCACATACAAAGATGAACTGCAATAGTATTTTGATCACTCCCAGTATTGAAAAATACCAACCGTGAAAACCACACCTTTCTTAATTGCTTGCACAGTGGCAGGCGTTTGGACGGTCCTGCCAGCTTTGAATTTTACCTGACAGGTCTCACAATCTAATGTTGCTTCACCGACATTCCTGGTCAGTTGGTTGGTGTTTGCTTCTTTGTTCGTTGGATGCTGCTTATTGTTGTTTGATTCAACTTTGCAGGGTTCGGGTCCTGCAGCTATAGTTGGGCCTTTTGGTGCTTCTTAACTGGGTTGTTATTTGTTGCTTGCTCTTGTTTGCTTAAACTTTGTGATGTTAGGGTAATTCATCTACAGTTGGATCTGTTGTTTCATGTTTTTACAGTTGGCTCCCCAGAAAATACTATTAAGATAAAATAATATGCAAAATTTTGTAGCGGATGTAAATTACATCTCTTATGGCTTGAACCAGAGTTTGTCGGGATCCAACTATATTTCATAGTTGACGATGTTTTTCCCATGGTTAACGTATTTCTATGGCTTCATAGTTATGAGATTAAGTGTTTATGTGTGAGCGATAAAGTTCTTCTCTCCCTTTCTTTTTCCTCTTGTAAACTTTCCTGTTTTTTCCTTT
The DNA here is from genome assembly GCA_032191745.1 of Picea mariana. Classification (NCBI taxonomy): domain Eukaryota; kingdom Viridiplantae; phylum Streptophyta; class Pinopsida; order Pinales; family Pinaceae; genus Picea; species Picea mariana. The sequence goes on from JASDQU011176224.1 coordinate 17,323, forward strand.
TGTTCTTCCCCTCAATTATGCATTTCTGGTTCTATACTTTGCCAAGTTTCTGTGGTCACGGGTTCCTGGGGTGTCCAATTGACAAATCGTCATCTCCATCTATATCTTCACATCACGAGTCCGGTTGTTCGCCATTTGTTTTCATATTTATCCAATTTCTTCTAAACTTTCTTATTTTTCCCTTTTGTTCTTACCCTCTATTATGCGTTTCTGGTTCTATACTTTGTCACGTTTCTGTGCTCGCGGGTTCTCGGTGTGGATAACTGAAAATTCATCATCTCCATATATATCTTCACATCACGAGTCCGACCGACCGATGTTCGTTTGCATACTTAGCCAATTTTATGAACGCGGGTTCGCAAATAGGTGATATTGAACTATGGTAACTCGTGTTCGAGGTATACATCTTGCACCCAAAAATTTCATGTTCTACAATTAAACCTCAGACTCCTCGAACTCGCAACCCTACCTCTACCTATGATGACTCTGTCTGTCTAACCTTCCTTTCCATATTTAGTCGAGTTTTCAAAGTTTTGTGGGTTCATGTGTTCTCGGGTTCAGAAAAGTTTAAGAGTATTTTTTTGCTCCCCTCCACCCCCGCCACCTTCCCCCCTTCCCAATGAACATTAATTATGATCTTAAAAGTGACAAACAACCAAACAGGTTTGAAAATATTGACTTTAATAAGCGGAAAGCTCAAGGACATCTCCCATTAAAATGCATAAACAGGCAAATATTATGGGATCTAATAAAAAAAATTGCGTGCATTTTGAATTTGCAAAAAAGTGTTGATTATTTTAGTTTTTTAAAGGCATCATCATAGTAACAGTGCAATATTGTACTAACATGCTGCCATCCATGAATGTGTCATCCACAAAGGTCTTGACGTCATGTCCCTCTTTAATACTATGCATATCTTACAGGTTGTCATATTTGAGAATAAGCTTGGATATGGAAATGTTAATACGTGTTATTAGTCATTATTCAACGCACATATTCAAAAATATTGGAATTAATAAGCGAAAAGATCGAGGGAATCTTTCATTAAGATGAATTAAACCAAAATCTATGGAAGATTCTACTGTCATCCTCCAACGTTTATTTTAAATACTTATTCCCATTTCTCTCTATCATCAAAGAGTTGGGATTTAGGGTGCCTTCGTTGTAATGTTCCTGGTCATGGACATGTAAGACAACTTAGAGATGCCATTGAGGCTGAATTTAAAGACGATGGAATGGTTTTATGTGACGTGAGATTTGAGCCAAAAAAAAAATCTATTAGCCAATGGAAACTCAGAGAGGAAAAAAAAACAAAAAAACAAGTATCTTTTGATTGGTGTTCTCCCTGTATTTGATGCTTTGGTTGGTTGAAAGGCATGCCTGTAGATTTGTTTGTTGATCTTCTTTGTTTTCTTACTGGGAGTTGGAAGGGATTTTCAGGTCACCTGCAAAATGCTCCTTCGTTGAAGTATATAGTTTCTTCCAACAACACAGATTTGGAAAGTGTATCAAATTTTGCAGAGCACACAAGAATTTGTCTTCCGTTAGAGGAGTCGCACTTACTGTGGCTTGTAAAATGGTCTGTAATATTCGGAAATGACGCGAAATATTACTCCGTTCACGAATATAATCAAAAGGAAATTATAAATTTGGATCGTCGCGAGTATGATAAACTGTATGGGTGGTTAAAACGACATCCTAAAATTACAGAAGTTTCTATTTCAAAGTTTGTTGAGCTACTTCTAGGTGTGGTAACAGACTTGACAAAAATCCATATTCTTTGTCAAAGTTTATTCATTGTCCTCTAGATGTAGTTACAGACTCCACATACAATCAACTTTCTATTTCTACTGTACATTTTTTTTTTTACTATTCCTATGCATATGATTGCATCTGGGTCAATGGGCTTGCCCCTATTTACACGAATATTCCCCTCCTCCTTGAAGGTGGGTATATAACCAGGGAACGATGCTCTCAAAACTTTATAATCCCTGCATCGTCATGTAATTGGAAAACGTTAATGGGAAGGAATTATGGATTATGGACTATACAACACTTTCTGAGGATTACTTTATACTACCACCTTCTGCAAGAAGTTTCGTGTGTTTAGGTAATGATTTGATTTTTGAAAATCACCTTTTACTACCACCTTCGTGTAATCATTTTATTAGATTCTTTAGAAGATACCTTAATGTAGTGGTGTATTCCAGAGTTGTTTCCACCTAATGTCAATCTTCTTGTTGTTTCCCTTGCTTTGGATAAGGAAAATGCATTTCTTCTGTTGCAATTGATACGATATTTGAAAAAACAAATGTTCAAACCATACAATTTCTTATTTTTTAAAATATAGAAAAATGTGTTTTTTGAACACACGGTTGTTCGAAAAGTTTTAGGCATTGTTTGGGATTGACGTCCTTCAAGGATGTTAATTAATCACAAAATTAATATTGCTTGTGCCAATGCAATTGAGCTGTCGTCCACTATGGAAATTGCATTAACACTGTAATGTCAGATAATAAATGTCTGACATGTACCTAATTTCAAGGTCATTATCGCATAGGACACCCAATGTCCAAAGATTTATGGACACAAAGAAACATTGTAGTTGCCGTGAGAAAGAAACACTAAAGTCGATGTTCTTTGCAGGTCTGACAATCCTGTAGTTTAAGTGCTTTGACAATGACAACCCTACTTGTTCACTGCATTGTCGCACTGCAGTCAATAGCACTGTTCCCATTGCCACCGCTAATGTCAATGTCTGAAGCCGAAGCTATCTGGATCCTAGGGTCACTGCCTGTGTGGATGCCTGAAGGTGAAACTACCTGGAACCTGGGATCACAACTTATTACACTTGACATTAGTATCAATAGCGATCAAAAGTTGATTGTATGTCGAGTCTGTTACTCCATCCAGAGGTCGCTCAACACTCTTTGATATAGAAACTAGTTGTCTGTCAATTTTTTTACAACTTTGGCATAAAATGTTCTGTAATTTTAGAATCTTGATTCAAACGTGCATACAATTTATCACGTTTGTGGGTATCCAATTTTATAATTTCCTTTGGAGTGTATTCGAGCATGGAGTAATATTTAGTGTCACTTCCGAACATTCCATACCTTTTTGTGGGCCACCATTTCTACCACCCCTACGGTGAAAGATATATTCTGATGTGATCTGCAGCATTTGATACACTTTCCAGATTTGTGCTGTTGGAAGAAGCTATGTACTTCAATAGAGGAACATTTTGCAAATGGATTGGACATCCCTTCCAATTTATAGTAATAAAACAAAGAAGTTCAACATACAAATATTCATGCAAGATTTTCAACCAAATAGATGATCGAATAAAGGGAGAATAGCAGTCACAACATACTTGAATTTTTTTTCTTATCTCATCTTTTGTTTCCTAACAGGATTTTTTTCCCCCAAAGACGATGTCACATAAAACGACTCCCTCGTCTTTGAATTGGGCCTGAAACACATTTCTAGGTTGTCTCACATGTCAATGATTAGAAACATTACAAGGAAGGCACCTTAAACCCAAAGTTTTAGATGAGGGAGGGAAATTGACACTTAACAAATTATGGAATGTTGAATAACCAGCCAATGCAGGCAGGCCATATCTAGAAGAGACAAGCTATTCAAAAAGTTGGGTTAGATCTAGTTGGCAGCACCAATGAAGTCCAAGACCTGAAATTGATATTCAACTCGTTGTTTTTTACGAATCAAGCATTTGATCGTCAATTTGAAATCTATAAAATAATGTCCACAAGCTTCATTATTGTACATATTTGTTTTTTTTTGTCGACGGCTGGCCAAATCGTAGTCATTGTGGCAAATAATCTCAGTTGTATTTTGTAACCCAACTTATTTGAATATAGAATATTTGCGATTTTTTTATGGTGTTTTCCAATATCTGGTATTTCTTTTTATTTTATTTTGTACCTTTTTTGTGTGTGTCGTTAAACATGGATGACAAGATTTCCTTTCTGTTGCCCAACACTTTGATTTAAATAAAGGCTATTATGTTCATTCCTTACATTTTACATGGAAGAATAATTTTTCATAGGCCATACTTATGTGGCGCTCACCCTATACTTAAAGAAACAAATGGGAGGACCCGTCCTGCTTTCGTTCTTCAGGGTCCCGTAAATAGAATGAATTAATGACAATTACAACAAGGCAACTCAAGTGTTGACGTCATGTTCCTATTCAATATTTTGCATATATTGCATCTTCTTCTATTTGATAATATTTGTACATATAAAAAAAATGTTGCGTCATATATGTGTGTGTGTGTGTTATTTTTTTTTTCTATTGCTTATTGGTTTCAATGAAATTTGCGAACCGAACAACATCCTGCAAATTGGAAGATGATTTACATTTGAACCATAAATAATCTATTAATATATATTAATATGAATACTATTGGAATAAATATAAAAAATTTCTCTTCGCCAAAACTTAGCCAATTATCTGGCCACTGGGTCCTGGGTTTGCGGTATCCAACACTTATTTCCCATGTTCCGTCATATACATCTTGCAGCCAAAGAACTTATGTGATCTGCAATTTATTATTTTACTAGTGAGAACTCACCAGGGGTTCAAAAATATTGGCATTAATAAACAAACAGTAGATTTTCTTCTGTGAGATACTTAGCCCTTTTCCCCTTTTATTCTTCCCGTCTATTATCGCTTTCTGATTATATACTTAGTCGCCTTTCTATGATCGTGGGTTCCAAGGTTGGCGGGTTGACATATATTCATCTCCATCTATATTTTCACATGACAAATATGACCGACCATTGTTCCTTTCCATACTTAGCCAATTTTATGGCCACGGTTGTCGGGTTGGCATTTTCGAACTCTGTTGCTTCTTGTTTCATGATATACATCTTGCACTCAAAACTTTCATGATTTCAACAAAATTTGTGAATCGAACAACATCCTGCAAATTGGAAGATGATTTACATTTGAACTAGAAATAATCTATTAATATATATTAATATGAATACTATTGGAATAAATATAAAAACTTTATGTTGTCCAATACTTAGCCAATTATCTAGCCACCGGGTTTGTTTTGTCATATACATCTTGCAACCAAAGAA
>JASDQU011176226.1:26908-37601 GCA_032191745.1 Picea mariana
ATCAATAATAATAAGAATACTCTTTGCAGTTACAATATTTCAACATTCTTGATGCAATAATAAAAGAAGCTTTGGAGGATTTTGGGAAGATCTATAAGTATTTTGGTTCTTACAAACACATGAGGTAAAGTTGTTTCAATTTGATATAATGGTTGCATGAATGGATCTTAGGTAAAGTATTTTATTTGAGTAGATCTTGCAAAGAGTAGTCTTGTGAATCTATATATGTGGTTAGCTAGATAGGGTGTAAGTATTCCACTTTATTAGTTTAACCCTCCATATTATCCATTGTATGCATGCTATTGTGTTAAGTTTTGCAGGTTGAACTTCAAGGGTTTCATTAGAGGTGCCTTGAGCAAAAGTCTATTCGTTGAGACTCACATACACTCTAAGCAATCTTCTTCTATTGCTTTTTCTCTTCATATTTCTGTTGCAATCCATATTTCAGCTAGCATAATATAGTCTCATGGTCATCATAATATAAATTTTTCATAAAAAACAAATTTTTTCTTCATTGGTATTGTTGTGTGTAACATTTCTAGCAAGCATAGCTTGCTGGTTTTTGCAGGTTCAGATCTGGTTGAGAGGGGTTTTGGCTATCCAAAGGCATCCACACAACACTCAAAGACCCCCAAGGGATTGGTAGCTATTTCTCAACTTTCCTCATTCAATTTCTTAGTGTTTTCCTTCACTTTTTCTCCTTTTGCTTGCTTGTAGTGGCTCATAGTTGTGGGAGAAGGAGTGGTACGGCCTCCTCCCACGTGTGAGTCTTGGGGTAGTTAGGGTTTGATCTAGATCTTGCTCTTCTTACCTTTTTCTTGCTAGGACGTGAGGGTTTGTGGGATAAAGGGTATCTCCCAAACCCTAGGTCGTGGGGTAGGGTTTGTGGGATAAAGGGTATCTCCCAAACCCTAGGTCGTGGGGTAGGGTTTGCTTGTTTGCCTTTTCCCTTTGCTTGCTTCTTGTTTGTTTCTTGGTTTGCTTGCCTCTCTTTTGCTTCCTCTTCTTGGCTTGCTTGTTTCTCTCCTTTCTCAATAATCTCTAATTAAGCAAGCTAATTTAATTGCCTACCTATTTGGGAGGGGAATACCCCAAAAGGTTAGGTTAGGGTTTTAATTTATGGTTAATGATCTAAATGTTTAATGTTATAATATACTAGATCTAGATCTAATACACTCTATAATTCCCTAGCTTAAGCCTATTGGGCACCTAAATCAACTTAATTAGATCTCATGCATGCTTAGTTCACTACAAGTGCTTATATTTATGTTTCATGCTTAGATCTATAATCTTTGATGTTTAGATGCTTCAACAAGTAAATGGTGTTATTTTTCATTAATGCTACATACTTGAAGTAACTTGTTGATAAGTAGGCACATCTAAATCTTTTTCTCTTTCACACTAAATGCTCTTATCTAAATGCTATTGAACATGATATAAGTGTGATTGCATATCTTCTATTGGGTGACAAGTTGTTCTTGCCTTTGTTGTTCTTTCAAGCTATCTAATTGTGCAATCTAGTGACATATGCATGTGTTAATGCTTCTAAATTTTTAACTAAATCAACACATCTTTAAGGCTGAAGTGAGTTTCGGCCAAGTCACTAAATCGCCATTAAAAAGTGTCACAAAATTCTTAAAACACCCTTCAATACTCCTAAAAGCCTACCTAACTTATATATAAACTTAATAGACTCTTTAGGGTACCTTAGACCACCATCTTCACCATCTAAAACGGGACTTGAGGAAAACAATGGAGGGTGTAGGCAGGGGATTGTCTCACGACGCATAGGATGTGTCCTCTCTGGGAAGTACTCTTGTCTTAGGGCTGACCTACGAAGCTAGGGTGGCAACACTTACTGAGCATCCAGTAGGTATTTGGCAATAGGAGGAGGAGGCTTTGGTGAAAGCTTAATAAAATTTGATAACCTTAAGAAAGATTAACATCTCAACCTTGGGCTTAATTTTCTAAATACTTGTGGGTTTAATAATTAAGAGTGGTTGATCTTCATCCTTGATACTTGTGCTTAAATTTATAAATCTTCTTCTTGATGTATTGATGATGATGATCTTGATGCTCTGATGATAATGTTATATGATGCTTTACTCTTTTATGTCCTGCACAAACACAATATAAGTAAAGTGGTTAGCTTGTTATTGTACTCTGGCATTCTTTGAATTGTAAATCTTGTGTCTAATATTTATTTGATCAAGTTATTCTTTTGTAAGTAATATTGTAATCTATTTGTAACGAACAACCCTTTAACTTAGTTGACCCCTTGCCCAATCTTAGGCACTAGTCTTAGTTGCTCTAGGAAAGGTCTTGCTTAACATACTAACCCTTGTATCTTGCATTTGCTGCTTGTGCATCCTAGGATTAGAAACCCCTAAACCTTGTAAATAATTGAAATCAACTCCTAGAACTTAACTCTAAAATTAATCTAGAAACTAGGGACTGCCCCCCTTGGCTTCCCTAGGAGTGAGCCTAGACGGAAGAGATTCCGGTCAAAGTGACAGTGTGGGCTGTGAACCTAGGCATTGTGCCTCCAAGGACACACTAAGTGAGCCGGACTTAGCTCACGTTTGCAAGTGTGTATTAGGACAGCAACAGGACATCTTGGGAGGCAGACTGGGCAACAATGGCACTTGTGGCAGGTTGGAGAAGCCCAAGGAGGGCTAACGTTTTTGTTCCAGGATGTTTCATTTGCCCTAGAAGGGGCTAACGTCCCCCTTAGAGGGGGTTTTATTCTCTTTTCAGCTTGATTAGGGTTTAGATTTAACATTTTAATGTAAAGCAGTATGATTTTAGTATTTTGGCCTTGTCAGCCTTTTTACATGACCTAAAATGTAAAATTAGGCCATGGAATGGTATAAATGAAGGATTTTCACCTTCATTTCAAACACAACTTACTCACTCATTGGTGAGGTCTGAAATTTGCGCCCTCTCTTGGGTTATTGGCTGATTTAGTGATGCGCACTTGTTGAAGGAGGATGATTTTGGCATGTTTTGGCATTTCTCTTGAAGGAAGGTGTTACAACTAGGGTTTGCATTGATATTTCTTGGTGAATTGTAGGTATTTTTTTGCAAAACTTCTTGAATGAATGGTTCTAGTTTAATTTCTTGCATGTGTTTATGATTTTTGCTAAACAAATCCTTAGGTGACAAGCACACAAGTAGGTCCTTGTCTCATGTCCCCTTCGAGAGAAATTTTCATCCATTGAAGAAGGAGAGAGCCTAGCCGTTGCTACACTCCCTTCTTTTCTTCATTTATTGCTAGCCGTACTATCTAGAGGCCAAGAAGAGAGAGACGTCTTAAGCCTAGGTCTACTACACTTGGGGCCATTTTTTCTCTAGGGTTTGCTAAAAAGGCCTTGCTGTAGCAACAACTTGCTTCATCAAACCCTCTAGTTTTGGTTTTATGCTTCATCTTTCAGCTAGCCATTTTTCCATCCGAGTTAAGGAAGGAGGAGAGAGCACTGAGGCCTAGTTCACCTACACCAAAGTGAGCCTCTCTCCCTAAGGGTTTTGACTTTGAGGCCTTGCCTTAGCAACACCTCAAAGTCTCTCCCTCTAGTCCTTAGCCATTTTGACTTTTGTCTCCTTCAGCTCTTGCGTCCTTCACTATTGACTCCAAATAACCTTAAGGCACTGATCCTAAGACCTCATGCATTGAAGTGACCTTTATCAAAACTACTCTCAACACATTGATTGAAACCCTAACTACACTAACCCTAGCTTATAAACTAACCCTACTAACCAAGTGATGCCGTCATCTCTTGCTATTAATACCCTTGTGCAACAAACATTTTGTTTTATAAGCAATTGAATGGTGATTTAAGGCATTTATTGAATGAAGTGTTGATTGGTTACACTGAATGCCATATTGTTCCAATATTTATTGGTGAAGTGATACAATTTTCATTTGCTATTGATAAACATTGACTTCGTCAACATTTATTGTCAAATTGCTTATATGTTTATCAGATAGTCATCTATTTATATGAAGTACTAACCCATTGAACTAGCTTGCATATATCATTTGTTGTTGCTTTGTCTCATGCAAGTATATCTTTGGGGGGTTTACTTTATTATTGGCTGTTTAGCCAGGACTATCTGTTCGGTGGTGACTTGTGAGAGGGAAATTTATCCTTGTCTTATTATCCTTTTTGCCTTCTCAAAACCCCAAGTCACCGGGGACGTCTCACCTGGGCCTCACCTCCCTAAAGAGAAATAACCATCCCATTGTGTTGACATTGGGTGGGATTGGTTCCTGTTACGCCAGTTTGAATTTCAAACCTCAAGCTTTAATCCTTGCTACACACTGTGCGATAACAGGTCCCTCTGTTTCTTGCTGAGAAGCTTTTTATTGCATTCTCAGGGATCCCTGGGCAAAGCATCTCAAGGTTTTATTGTTTTGGATTTTATCTTTTGCCAGCTGCTTTTACCTTCTGGGCCTTTAGTCCCTTCTTCCCACGAGGCAAGGTGCAACCCTTAAATGATTGGCTAACCCAATGCCCAGACCAATGTAAAGGGATGGATGAGTGGGAAGTAAGATGGAAAGTATGACGGGAGCAGACGATGACTTTTTATGGATACCCCCAGTGGCAACTCAAAACCTATGGGCACAGGCTTACTAGGGCATCTTGTCATTCCCCCTAGACATGGTCAAGTGGATAAGTATAAGATCCAAACACCCGTTAGAAACAAAAAGAACTAGATGCACATATTCAAAGGTTTTGAGGATTAGAGTGACACATACCATGATACCTGAACTCATTACCTCATGGAGCGAGAACCATCTCCGATACAGGACCAAGCCGAGGTGATGGATGCTGCTGCTGCTGAGAAAGTGGAGGCACTGAATGGAAGAAAACATGGGCCCTCTAGGGCCATGCTCAAGTTGATCTGGCTCTCGGTACTCCATGTCTAGGACATGTGGGCCTCGAGACATAATCTCCTTAGTTATCCCTAAAAGTGGGGGATAACAGGAACAACTCATGAGGATGAAATAATGATGCATGTTGAAGACACCCAAGTCCTTGAAGCTCCTGCACAAGAAGAAAACACGGTGAGTCACTTTCCTTTCCAAAATTTTGATTTGGAAAGTGAAGAGGAGCTAAATGAGCCTTTAAATGTTTTAAATCCTTCATGTTATGATACAAATAGTGACATGGTTGATAATATTGATGAATTCATACATGTTGGGAGACGTAGATGGGATGTAGTTGGTTATGATATGGACCCCATTTACGACATTCAAAATCATTTCCAATTATTGCCTTTACAGTTATCACAATAGGTTGCTCTTAATTTTGACTAGTGGCAACAAGGAAATGATATAATTGTCGTTACTTTCCAAACACCCAAGGTTGACCTAGTCCCATATTCTCCTGATGATTTTCGGTCATACCTTGAGGATTTTGATGAGTACTCCTCTGAGCACTTGGATTTATTCCGTGAAGAAGATTATCAACCACCCTTGTGTTTAGATCTTGATAGGAGTAAGGACATCATTTGCGTGAAGAAGGATCCTTGTAACAACGTCCTCCAGCCACCTTCGATTACTTTACGTTGCTGTGTCATTAAAGGTGTAGTTGGGAAGTATGTCTTTTGTATTAAGTTTCCTCTAAGGAAAACCCTCAAGTTCAAGGCCAGGTTGAATACCCCAAGGAGAAGTATGTCATCTCAGTTTTTCAACCTTCCTTTAAGAACTTCTCAGTCACCCTCTAGGTTTTTGCCCTTTCCTTCCCAGACCTTAGATTATGAAAAATTCCAAAGTAGCCAACTTTAGACTCTTTGAGTCAGTCTATTAGACCTCTGACTTTTCACGATCCCTTTCTAAGATGGATTGAGCACTCTCCTGAGAGTATGACTTGGCATGATTTTGTCCCTCCCTCCTGCCTCCATGAGTTAGACTTTATGATTTCCAATGATATAGTACATTTTAACTCATGTTATTTTTGTGCTTGAGTTATCACTCTTTTGGTTTATGATGAAGCACAGAGGCAGGTATTGAGAGACATTGCTAGGGTGGTTTCACTGGTTTTTTTGATTACACCTAGCCTTCAGCCAACAGGTAAGTAGAGGTAAGTAGGTAGGCATTTGCATTCATTGTATATACCATTTGCATTTCATTCTAGAGTAGTTTGTAAGTTGGGATGTCTCCCTTGGAGTGGGTTTTTTCCTCCTCCTAAACAGAAAGGGGTACCCTGTTGAGGCGACAATGATAGGATTACCCCCGTGTTACACCAATATCTTCCCACTTGCCTTAGGCTTTGGGCAAGTACATATTATTCGATAACAAGGCACTCTATGAGAAAAAGCTTTTCATCTTCAACCCTCTTGGTGTCACGAAGGTGAGAAATTCTTTCTTGCCATGGTGTTTTGGGAATTGCCCAACGCTCAATTTCACTATGTAGCTCATGAGAATTAGTTCTTATTTTAGCAATATTGGTTCTCTTCTTTATGCTAGTCAAAACAAAGAGATACTTTTGATCTTCAAGGTTAGGGTTAACCACCTCCTTATAATATCTTAATTTTCTTTTATCCTCTTTATCACACCATAGATTCTCATTAAATGTAGCTTGTATAATATTTTTAATATCATCGGTATTCTGCAGAATAACTCCTTTTATTCCCTAATGATTTAGCCAAGACTTGGCATCATTATGCCATCTTTGCTTGACCTGTTGGTGATTTTGGTTAGAGTCTAAAGCAATTTTTGGGAGCCTCTTGTTATCCATGTTGTTTATTTTGTTCTTGTACATTAAGTACCTAATCATAGCTATGCTCTGAAAGGGGGAAAGGTTCAGGAGGATAGGATATGGTGTATTGCCCTTAATTTTGAGATTATAAGTTATAAAATTATTTTGGATCTTCTCTATCTTTCTCCAAGATTCTCGAGAGATACCGCATACCCAAATTTCACATCCATATGAGATAATAGGAGTGACAAGAGTCTCAAAGAGGAGTTTTTTCTTATCCCATAGCCAAAGGTATGCTAATTTACAATTATTTTCAAGTCCATAATACCTTCCATTTATCCTATTGCACTTGCACTTGTCTATCCCCACTCCCTTCTATGGCTCGTCCTTTTGCTAGGCTTATTTTTGCTGTGCTTTCCTATCTCGCGCTACCCATGCTGATTCAAATTGGATTACTATTTAATGCCATTTGTTTTGGTACTTTATGGAGTGGAAAATTAGAGCCATGGACTTATAGGGCCCATTTTAGGGGTAGATCCTATTTTTGGCTATTTGGGTACTTGAAACTTTTGAAGCTCGTTTCGGGAATTTCACAGAGGTTTTTGGGGTCTAATCTTTGTGAATTAATTACTTAGCACTTCAATGTTGTTTTGCTTATCGAGAGATTTTCAACAATCCAAATAGTACCTCAATTAGAGTTTGTATGAGGAAGTTATGCCTCTTGCAAGTTGACCTATGCTTTGACCACCGCAGTGCCAAGTGGATGCCATGTCAACACTTATTACTCACACATGTGGAGCTAGTCATGTGTGGAATTTCAAGAAGATTTTAAAGGGTTCAAAACCCCAACCCTAATCGGGGGTTGGGGCATGCAAAAACCCTAACTCGAACCCTGGACAATTGTTAAGATATGTTAAACACTAAGTTGCAAGGAAAGGAAAGGGTTCCATTCCTATTATATTGATTCACTATTCATAGATGAGTAGAGCAAAGGAGTGGGATATTTTGAGCAAAACCGTAGAAGTAGAAGACCCTGTAGCAACCATTTAGGGTACAATGTCTATTGTAACTCTATAGTGGGTCCATCTTTCTATGTATCTTGCATTTTATATATGAGAAGAAAAGAGCAAGGCACAATGCTCATCTTCTTGCTTGTTTTTTCCATATTTTAGGTTTCTTAGGGTACATCGTTATTTTCCAGGTTACAAATCCCGAGGAAAACCCCCGATTACTTCCCCTCATTTCAAAGATGGTACCTAGGGTAAACCCTAGAATCTTCAGGGAACAAAGACAGATCAACAACAAGGCTTGAAGCCATTACAACAACATACTTGTTATGAGCTCAACATGTCACTTACGAGAGTTGAACTCGGATGGGGAGGATAACAATAATTCCTCCCAACCACTCGAACTAAACCCAATTGACTTATCAGGGTACATCTTGTGTTCATGGTGTGCTCTTTTTATTGTTGTACTGTTTATATAATATTCTCAGTGAATTTCATTGTTTTGAGCGCTATGCTTATAATATGGCATGAATCACAAGTAAACATTGCATAATAGAAAGTAATCGTACAGTATTTGCAATAGCATTTAAGATATGTTGTGACAAACAATTTAGTGGAATATTCACGACAATTCATAGTGTTGACCACCTATTTCAACTAGGGGGTCAACTCCATGTTCCATGAAGCTATGTACCTGATGGTGCAACAAAGTTGAAGACTTTCTAGTTCTACATTGCAGTTTTTGCCCCCAACACGTCTTTTTGTAATTGGAATATCCGTTCCCCTGCGTGGGATAATAATGTAATTGGTCAGCATGAGTGATATTTTAGTTAGTTACCTCAGACTTTATCATTAGGGAAGTCCTTTCATCAAGTGTTATTTATCCTCAGATAAATTTTAATTACCCTTGAGTTTTTCACTCACAATAACCCTCCAAAGTGGTGAAAGACGCTCTAATGATCGAGCCCAATGGGTGACTAGGGTCTAGGAATATTGTAAATGACTATGCTAGACATCTTCCAGAGTATTGCGGAATTCCGTCGAGTCTAAGTAGTTTTTTTTTAATTTTTTAAAATTACCCAGTTAATGGTAAATTTAATTAAAATTGATGTAAAAATGTAAAAATTTGGTCCTAGGGGATTTTGATAGGGGTGTGAGTACTAAAAAAAAAATGGATTGATACCCCCTATACCCTTGGACCAAGTTTCAACTCAATTGGACAAGTTTTGCTAGGTCATTGTCCATAAGGAGTCCATGTTAGTCTTGAGTCAGCAATTTAATTGCTTAATTTGGCTAAGTAAAAATGTCAAAATTGTAAATGAACAAAAAGTCATGAGAAAGAGTGGGAGATGATTTCTAAGCCTTTTCCTAAGTTAGAAAGGTCATTTTCTGACTTAACCCAACCCCCCTTGCTTAGCCACAACCTCAACTCACCATCTCCGTAAGAAAAGTGTGCCCCCCTTGGTGAGTAACTTGCCCAAAGTGAAAAATTAAAGAGAAATACCACCTAGGACCCTAAGTGCGCCCTCCTTAGTGCCTAACATCATTGTTGGGTAAGCTAAAAGGTGTTTGCCCCCTTTCTCCCTCAACCCTCAAACCCTAAAGATGACCAACACCCTAAAAGTGCGCCCCTCCTTGAGATGATCACTCTTGCTTGTTGCTTGCCACTTGGATCACATCCAAGAGGGGTCTCTCTTTCCCCCCAGGTATAAAAGAATGCTCACCCCTCCCTCATTTGACATCTATTCTCAGAGAAAACTTATGCTGCCCAAATCTCTCCCACTCCTCTCTCTTTCTTCCTCATTTCTTCTTGTAAATTTTTTTGCTGCAAGTATTTGCATGCAAATTTCTGGAATAAAGAAAAGCTTTGGAGGGAATCTCATGGTGCATTGAAAGTCTTCTTGATGCTCCTCTTGGTCTTTGTTTGAGGTGATATTGCTGCCATAGTTTCTTGTGGGTTTTTCTTTGTTTTCAAATCTAATCTAGGAGATCCAAACAAAGTATTTTGCTTGGGTAAGTTTATGGTAGTATTACTATAGCTTTAGTGAGTCATTTGTATGGTATTGGAAAGTATTTTGCAATTTCCATTTCATATACTCACCTCCTTGCTGTTTTGTAGCAAGATCTCACTTATTTGCAGGTCACTAAGGGTTTGGAGAAGCAAATTTCAGATCTAGAAATTTTCTTGTTCAACCAAGGGATTCCTCCATTTATTTTCTGTTCTAGTTTCTATCATTTTCTTTGGATTTGAGGCTATTTTCTGTTCTGAAATAGGCACTCAAATACATATTTTATATTCAGATTTTTATGGTAAAAATTTCTGTTTTTCACTAACAGAAAATTTTTGAGTTATTTTGCATATTTTACAGCATTTCTAGCAAACATTAGCTTGGTGATTTTTGCAGATTCTCGCCAGGACAAGGAGAGGTGATGCCCATTTGGGGTCATAAAACACTCAAGAAGAGCCTCCAACTTGGGATAACAAAACCCCTTTCTTCTCTCATCTATTTCCTTGATTGTAAGCAGCCCAAGAGAGTCTCTTGGGCTTGCATTCTTCTCAAGTTTCAATAATTTATGTTTTGTGATCATTGTAAATAAATTGTGACTACACCTTGCAAATTGGTTTGGCTTACCCAACCCATGCAAAATCGTAAGGCTAGGTAGTCTATTTTTTTTATTGCATCTAATTATTTGCCCCACTTGTTCTTAAGACAAGGTTGAGAGGCTAGGCTTAGTTATTGTTCCTTTAAGATATTCATTCTTTATTCACCCACTTTGGCATAAAACCGGTAGGCTTGTCCTCCTCGTGCTTTTGTTGAGGTTGTTAAGCATTTGATTTATTTCTTGTTTGCCCCACTTGTCCTTAAGACAAGGTTGAGTGGCTAGGAGCAATTCATTTTATTTTTCTAGTCCTTTCTTTACATGCATTGATTTATTTTGCCTACACCTAGCAAAGAGGTTTGGCTTAGCCAACCCATGCTA
>JASDQU011176229.1:0-26731 GCA_032191745.1 Picea mariana
CTGGTTGCAAAAGTGTCAAGACAGTTTTAACAAGCTAAAAGAATTATTGACATCGGTGCCCATCTTGAAGGTAGCAGACCCAGATAAAGACTTCACAATATGCGTTGATGCAAGTAAAGAGGGACTAGGTGGTGTTCTAACTCAGGAAGGGCACGTGATTTGTTATGAATCCCGGAAATTAAAGGAACACGAGCGAAATTATGTCACTCATGAATTAGAATTAGCAGCAGTAATACATGCCTTAAAAATGTGGAGACACTATATAATGGGTAGAAAATTATTACTATTGACGGATAATAGCGGAGTGAAATATCTGTTTAACCAACCAGACCTTAATGCGATACAAGCAAGGTGGCTAGCCTTCTTGAACAAATTTGACTTCGAGGTCAGACATATCAAGGGTAAGGAAAATAAAGTAGCAGATGCTTTAAGCTGCAAAATCCATGGGTTATTTGAGATAAACGTCAGCAGGGCAGAAAGTGATCTGGAACAAAGAATAAGGACGACAGGATCAACGATGGAAATTACACTAAGATAATGACATAATTTCAAAATAGTATCGCAAACTCAGATAAACCAGATATAAGTATCGACAAGAAGGGGATATTAAGATTTAAAAACAGACTTTACATACCAGATTCAACAGAGCTAAAATTAACTATTTTAGATGAAGTGCATAAGAAACCATACTCTGGCCATCCAGGTTACCAGAAAACAATAACAACACTCAGAAAACTATTTTATTGGCCTAATATGAAGGGCAAAGCAGTAGAGTACTTGGCTAGGTGCCAAGATTGCTAGTAGGTTAAGGCCAAACACCAGCATCCAGCTAGCCTATTACATCCATTGCCAGTACCAGAATGGAAATGGGAGACCATATCGCTGGACTTTATAACAGGTTTGCCTAAAACCCAGAAACAAAATTATTCAATCATGGTTGTAATTGATAAACTCAGTAAGTCTGCACACTTTATTCTTGTAAAGTCTACTTTTAAAGCTATTAACATTGCTGAAATATTCATGAAAGAAATTTTTAGACTGCATGGTATTCCTAAAATGGTGATTTCAGANCTTTTTGGAAGGAATTGTTTGCAGGGCTAAATACTAATTTGAATTTCAGTATGAGTTATCATCCACAAACGGATGGACAGACCGAAAGGACAAATCGAATCATAGAGGATATGCTCCACATGTATGTAAGAAAAAAGCCGAACAAATGGGAAGACTACCTACACTTGGTAGAATTTGCATATAACAATGGGTACCAAACTTCGGATAAGTTGAGCCCTTTCGAAATACTATATGGCAGAAAGTGTACAACTCCGATTAGTTGGGATAACCGAGCTGACAGACTCATGGTTGGACCAGAGATGCTCCAAGAAATGGAGAACATGGTAAGAAAGGTACAACATAACTTGAAAGAATCACAGGACAGACAAAAGAGCTATGCAGATCAGAAAAGAAGACATGTGGAATTTCAAGTAGGAAACCATGTTTACTTGAAGTTCAAAGCCTAGAAAAGCTCGTTGAAGTTGGGAAATTGTGCCAAGCTGGCACCCAGGTTTTGTGGGCCCTTCGAGATACTAGCTCGAATTGGACCCGTAGCATATCAGCTTGCACTTCCAGCTAATCTAAGAATTCATAATGTATTTCATGTTTCTTTGTTGAAACAATATATTCATGACCCTACTCATATGATTTATTGGAACTTGGTGCAGGTGGAACCCGAGGGCGAGTTCCAGGTGGAACCCCTGCACATTCTGAACCAGAGATAAATAACAATTTGTAACAGAGTCGTTTCTTAGGTAAAGGTGCAATGGAAGCACTTTAGTCCTGAGCAGGCCACTTGGGAGTTGGAGGGAGATTTGCAGAAATCTCATCCAATCCTATCCCAGGAAAGGAACAAACACTGAGGACAGTGTTTTACTGAAGGGGGAAAGGATGTGACATCCCCCCAAAATGAATATTTTTATTTTTATGTGCTGGAAATTTATTTTCGTTTTTGGTAAATTCGAATTTGGAAAATTTTTGCCATTTACGGCAATTTCGAATTTCGAATTTAATAATTGTATTTAGTTATTGTGATTGTTGGGCAGAGATCTGTTTGGACCCAACTAACTATTTGACTATGACACTTGTATCACAACAAAATAATTATATTAACTACAGAAGGACAAATGGAACAACCATGTTAAAATCAGCTGATCATGACTCCATGAGTGGGGAAAAAGTTGGAACTACCTCTGGGCTGATGAATTCAAGTGGAAAATCAGAGATTTGGCCACTGGCAACCCCTGAAAATCAGGGATTAAGAAAAGATGCGAAAATCCCCAAAGGAGGGAAAAGACCTGGGAAAAAATGGATAAATAGCATATGCAAGGAGGCAGGACGCAGCCAAGTATGCTGGGAAAGGATTTATGAACTCTCTTTTTGTTATGAGCACTGCGGATTGAGTGTGAGGCAAGAGGAGTTTTGTTGAAACCAAATTGTCTTGCTATTATGAGCACTGTTGAGTAAGTGTAAAGCAAGAGGATAACTGTTGGAATTGAACGACATTGCTGAGGAGGAGTTTCCAAGTTCGCCCTCATGGATTCATGGTTAGTCTAGGGGGTGAATCGGGCAAGTAGATCTGGCTGCCTTGTTCTACGGTTGGGAGGAATGTGGCTATTCCCCTTGTCTTCCCGCAAATTGGTTCATATATGTTAAATTTTCTCCTTCTTTGTTCTGAATGATTTTACATCTGCTGCAATGTGTTTGATTGGAACTGGAATGATTTCCATTCTCTGTCTAAATGAGTTTATATCTGATGCAATGTATGTGTTAAATCGGAACCGAAACCTAAACACTGACCGAGAACCGATTGCAAATTTGATCTCGAGTGATCCCTTTCTGAACAAACGATAGAAATTGGCCTTTTTATTTGTTATGATAGATGAAAGGATTAAGCATGGTTGAACTCTGGAAGAAATCCCCTCTAAATTAAATTCATTGTTACTTTTCTTTTTGTATGTGTTTTCTGAGTAAAATCAATGCTGAAGATTGATATATTTGAGAGTGGAGGTTATGCTGTAAGTTTCGTAATCTAACTGCATGAATATTGTCGGGAACAAAATTACTGAGCTTGTAAACTCTATTCATGTTTCCTTTCATTTTCCAACCTTTCGAAGTTTATCGGTTCAACCTGTATGGAGTCCTTTTGTTCGTGCAAATTCTGAAAACTTGAAGTGGCCCCACAACCGATCGAATTTTGGGATTCAGCGATTCTTGTGGTATGTTGTTCTTGCATCAAGCATTACCGAACACCGAAACCGAATATTGGATGGGCCTCTTACCCGATGTTGGTCGGTATTTGAAACCCTGAAACCCCGAACCCTGAAATCCCGAAAAATGGTATTTCCACATATCCTTTTGCAATTTCGGAAATTGTTTGTGTTTGATGTTTGACTTTTGAAGTCGTGGGATTCCGAAACCTGAAATCCCGAAGTACTGAGCTTCTCTTTTTCGCATTTCGAAAATTGGTTTATGCTGTTGTTGTTGAGGAACTTGAACCCACGAAGTTTCGAAAGCCCAAAACCCCGAAGCGCTAGTCCAACCTTCCCTTTGTTTCTTTATTCAGAGATTTGTACCTGTCGATGTTTGACCTCTGTATTCGCGAAATTCCGAACTCCAAAATCACGAAGTGCTGGTCACTTTTCACGATTTCGGGAGTTGTCGTGTGTTGATCTTAGTTGTTGTATTTGCGAATTTCCGAACTCCGAAATCCCGAAATGCTGGTCACCTTTCGCGATTTCGAGAGTTGTTGAATTCGCGAAATCCTGAACTCCGAAACCTCGACATGCTGGTCAATTTTCGCGATTTCAGGAGTCGATGTGTGTTGATTGGAGAATTTTGTGTTCCAATTAGAGATATAGAAGTAATAGACCTGTTTGCAAGATGCTCATATAGTTAAACCTGTGCTGGTATTATAGACATCATCAAATAAGAAATATTTTTAATTATTACAGGACCTTGAATAAACATTGAAGGGAGGAGGATACACTTATTGTATCAGTAGGAAGTTTTAAGTTGCATAGTATACGACAACAAGGTCTCTATCAAAACTTTCAGACTCAAGCTTTTTAACAGAAAGCCTACCTACTTGAGACCTCAAAAAACCTTTCAAGGATACATGTACAAATATATATATATATTTTTTTATGGTGATTTTTGAGGCTCATTACAAACTCCTTGTTTCCCTTCACAACAAAACATGTTGGCTGCTTCATATAGATTTCTTCTTCATGATCCCCATGTAGTAATGGTGTATTCACATCCATCTGTTCTACTTGAAAATCAAATGCAAAAGCAATAGATAAAATATATATTATATAATTTAACTTGGCAACAAGAGAAAAAATCTCACCAAAATCAATTCCCTCAACCTGGGAATAACGCTTTGTTACTAGCCAAGTTTTTTGTTTCTCCACTTTGACTTATGAATTCAACTTATTTTTAAATACCCATTTTCTTCCAATGGGATTTATTCCAGATGACAAATTCACTAGATCCCAAGCCCCATTCTTATCCAAGGTTGTCATTTCATCATCCATGTCCTTTTTCTAGAGCTTTCCATCCTCTGAATCCACTGCCTCCCTCACAGTTCTAGGATCATCATCAGTAATAGACAAAGAAAAATTTGAACGAAAATTAGATGGAGTATACATTTACATAGCCTTGTTTCTCGAACCGATATCCTTGATAATGGAGTATGAGGATATTCTTCTTCTGATTCATGTTCTTCTATAGAGTCTAATTCATCATCCTTTAAATTAAACTATATTTTCTGTGGTTCTTCCTTACTTGGTAGGAATTCTTGTTTAACAACATTCTTCATTTCTCTAAATACCACATCTCGGCTATACGCAACCTTCTTATTTTTTGGGTTCGAAAGCTTATAACCTTTGAGATGATATTTATACCCAATAAAGATACACTTTGCATCCTTTTTATCTATCTTACTCCTATTTTCCATTGGAACACGAACATAGGCCTCACAGCCAAATACCTTGAGATGTGTGAGAGAAGGTTTCTTACTATTCCATACCTCTTGTGGAGTATTTTCATCCAACGTTGATGAGGGTGATATGTTGACTAGATAACATGCAATACCCACTAACTCTACCCATAATTCTTGCCCTAACCTGGCGCCACTGATCACGCACCTTGTTTTTTCCATCAGCATCATGTTCATCCTTTATGAAACTCCATTTTACTAAGGTGTATATGGAGTTTTCTTCTACCTTTCTATGTCACACTTCTTACATAATTATTCAAATTCATTCCCGCAGAACTCTCCGCCGTTATCTATCCTCAACACCTTAATTCTTTTCTCTATTTGATTCTCAACAAGAGCCTTAAACTCTTTAAACCTGTCAAAGACTTCATAGTTCTTCCTCAGGAAATATATCCAAGTATTCCTCAAGAATTCATCTATAAATGAGACATAGTACAAATATTTTCCCAATGATGTAGCCGACACAGGTCCAAACACATCACTATGAAGTATCTATAAAATTCCTTCTTCCCTCATTGCACCAGAGTGGAATCTTACCTGATTTTGCTTCTCATATACATAATGCTCACAGATATAAAAATCTAGAGAGAAGATAGACATACCTTCAACCATAACTTTACCGTGTACTAGTTGAAGACCCTTCTCTCTGATATGACCCAGCCTTTGATGCCCAAAGATTGTAGGCTTTCTTTCTTATTGAACTCCAATATCAGGAACAATGGAACTATTACACCCATCACTAATAGTGCTTCCTTGCATGTTATACATAGTTCCAAACCGAATTCCCTTCAACAACACTGTTTCTCCTCGGACCATCGTGCATGTTTTCTTTTCAAATATTGTTTTTACCCCTGCATCATCCATTTTGCTTACAGAAATAAAATTGTCGACCAATCCTGGGATGTGTAGAAGATTGGCTAGTTTTCTAATCCTTCCATGTATGAGCCTCAACTTGACTTTTCCTAGACATATGATTATGTTTGTCGAGTCATCACCTATGAAAACATCACCACCATCATACCTTTCATATTCACATAACCACTCCCTGTGGGGAGTCATATGAAAGGATGCACCTGCGTTAACCAACCATGCCTCATGATATGCATGTGTGCTTGAAGAATACAAGTACACACCCCCTCCTTCTTCCTTGGAGGTCTTTTCTTCTATAGAAGGAGACTCTCCAGATCCCTTCTTTTTCTCAAATTTGGATCTACACTACTTCTTGTAGTGCCCTTCTTTTCCACACCTCTAGAATACCTTTACAAAATTTTTGGGAGACTTAGATCTTCCTTTAGAATTAGATCTCCCACTTGAGGACTAGATCTATTTCTTTCCTGGGAACATCCTCTTGAAAATAATGCATTTGTTCTCTGTACTTCCATGTTCTTCCGTCTCATTTCCTCCGAAAACAAGGATGATACCACTTCATCAAACTTCAAGGAATTTGTATTACTACCTATGGCCACAAGAAGACTATCCCACGAGTCTTGTAAAGAGAAAAATAAACTAATACACTTATATTCATCTGAAATTTTAATCTCAATAGATACTAACTGACTTGCCACAGTATTGAAGGTGTTTAAATGTTATGCCACTGAGTCTCCATCTCTCATCCTCTAGTTATATATATTATTTCTTAGGAATAATTTATTTACTAGGGAATTAAAATCATAAAAATTTTATAACTTATCCCATAAATATTTGGCTATAGCTTCCTCTGACACATTTAGTAGTATTGAGTATGAGAGACACAGTAGGATTGTGCTCTTCGCCTTATGATCCAACTTTTTTCAATCATCTGTTGAAGTTACTGTAGGTGTAGTACCTGGATCCACCGTGATCCACTGATCTCTATCCACCAAAAGATATTCTATATTGAGCTTCCACAACTCAAAACTTTTCCTATTAAAATTCTTGATCTCCATTTTCGAACGCTCACCATTTCTTTTCACCTTAAAAATCAATACCAAAGATATCCCATTGTAACAATTCTTATCATGGTCCTGAGCCAAACCCTTGACCACAAAGGAGTACCCTTGAAGCCAACAAAGCTCTGATACCAAATGTAGATTTTAACCTTGTACATTATTTTACTACAAATAGATTTTTAATAAAAGAACAGAAAATATACAATGGAAAATACACACATTACACAATGATTTTTCCCCTGGAAACCCAAACCAGGAATACCAACATATTCTATAATCATTCATAGTGATACATTGTTTACAATTCAGTATACATATAGGATCCAACGACATCCAAATCCCTAACCCAATGACCTGTATTAGTCAACAACCCTAATTCCTAAATAGGAAATAGAAAACCATCAGAAAAAACCATGTGCCGAAAATTCTCCCAACAATGCACAAGAAAATCGAGGTGACATGAAAAATGAAGAAAAAATGCGACATATTTCTAGAGGAAAAAAATATTTATCAAGGGCACTACCCCAAAACCCCCCTGCATGCCCAACACAATGTAGAAAACACTAAAACTAGTCATGTAAAGAATGTAACACATACCCAACATCCAAGTCTATAAAAGTCAACATATGTGTTTTACTAGGGAATGGTGAAACCCATTGTGTAATTGGTGACATCAAAAGGTTATGCTCACACAAGAGTTAAGAATGAGGTCACGCGAAGTTGGTCGCAGAAATAACCCTCTAATACATTCCTATCATCACAGATATTTATGGGGTTCTATTCATATATGGGGGTCTTTCTAGTGCCTTTACCTCCTTTAGAGGTGGTGATTTTGATATTTTGGGCTTTGTTACCCTACACATATGGTGGATCGGCCTTGCGACTAACCACTTGTGCATTGGTTATATCATGGTGACTCTATTTTATTGACTTAGGTAGTCACATAGGTTGGTTGTAGGGGTTATTTTGCAGGTACCTTGAGTCAGATAAGGATAGGACAACACACAAAATTTATGGAGGATTTCCCCTCTGAAGGGATCTGACCGACTACATTGTGAAGCTTACGAGGGTCCTTATAACTGATTCTGATACCTGCACTTTATTGTTTCAGAGTCTCAAGATCCTCTTAGTTGAGGCATACCTACTTTAGTTAGGGAGGTCCCTTTCATCCATCATATCTTGTTTCTGTGCACTGTCCTTTAGATTTATTTAGGAGTGTGCTCTTTGATTATTAGTTGTCCTTAGGATTTTGTATTGTGTCTCAGTTTTTGAGTCATCGTGGAGAAATACCAACCTCCCCGCTAGTCTCTTCGTATTTTGAATCAACCACCATGATTTGGTCCTTTACCAAAGTCGCCTTATAAAAGGCATATAATTAACCAATGTGGTACATATATCTCAACTCACAATCTTCCTACCATGAGTATTGATTCATATATAAATGTCTCAGTAAGTCCTTCAACTCCTATATCCTCTATGATTAGTGGGGTCCCCTCGACTCCCTTGTCATCAGTGGTTTGGATGATGGAGGCTCCCTCATCTAATGCTACCCAGCCCATGGTCTCTCCTCATCCCATGGGAACAAATCCTTTTGTATTCCTCTAGGGTATGTCGAAGCATAGTACTCATTCGATACCTTCAACCTCTAATCCTTTCTCTTATGGTATGCCAAACATGACTCCGCATATCTCATCTTTTTATTCAACATCTCATGTGAATCCTATTATTGGGTATGGGGGCACAATGCCTCCTTATATGCCTTTTACCTTTGGTGGCGGCCATATACCTCAAACAAATCCTATATTAGGAGGTTGGAATCCTCCTTCCTATTGACCCAATCCTAACCTCACTTTTCTTGGATGGAGTGCTCAAATGGGAGAACCTTATACCTCATATATTTCATTTGTCATTCCTTCTTCCTTAGTGTCGATTCCTACGAACACTTTTATTATGGCGTCCTGCCCTCTAACCTATGGTGTTTCATCCAGAGGGAGTCAGTTTTATAGTATGGGAAACCCCCTACACGGAGTTCCTTCATCTAGGGGAAATGTATATCCTCGTATGAGTAATCCTTATAATGTTGATTTATCTTTGAAAGAGGATTCTTATATAATGATTCCCTTACAACCTTTTATGAATCATTTAGGAGAAGGATATTATCCTACCAGCTAGATCCATTGTATCTACTAGAACCTTGGTTGGCTCGTAATCTCTCAAAACCAATATTTCCTAGGAGCATGGGTTCAAACACTGCAACCCCGAATCCCTTTTCTGGCAATGTTAAATCTGCCAGACTTGTCAAAATTGATGAATGAACCTGTTCGTCACAATCAGTCATGGACCCCTCATCCCCACCAAGCTTCCTTCAAACATTCCAAAGTTTGAAGGAAATATTGGTGAGGACCCGAGTGGTCATGTGACTACCTTTCACCTAGGGTGCTCATCTAACTCCCTTAATGATGATTCTATTAGTTTGAGGCTATTTCAATGCACGCTCACGTGGGTTGCCGCAAAGTGGTACATTGAGATAGTTGAGGAAACCTATGGAGCTTTTAGTCAGATGGTCTTTTGTTTTCTCAATCACTTCCAATTATCAGTTCATTACGTTGTCATCCTATAAATTTTATCGACTCTTTGTCAAGATAAAGCCACCCACATCTCTGATCATATCCAAGAGTGGCGTAGACAGAAGAGGTTGATTAAATCCTACATTCCTCCATAATTTCTATTGGAATGGTTCCTCAAGTGTTTGTTTCCTTACATTTTGAAGGATGTTTCTACATCTAGAGTGACATCTAAGGAAGAAGTCATATTCAAAGCCCAACATTTGGACCTTATATACGTTCAATCTGGGACGCTTTATGAAATTCTTCCCGACGCACTATGGTCAAATTATGATCCAAGAAAAAATCCTCAGCCTCATGTCGACGAAATCATAGGCTCCTAAAATGATAATACTACAGATCTGGTGATGAACCAACTGAAAGATTTATCTCTTATCCAGTCAGTAGTAGGATAAGATATGAATTCTTCCTCCACAAACCAGTCAGCAGATGTGTGTTATGTACAGTCATCGTCGAACCCAAATGGTAGCCAACGACCTAAAGGAAACAAGAGAAAATTATTAGGTAATAATCGTAAGGGTGGGAAGAATAATAAAAATAATAAAGCCAAGGACAAAAATAGTAATGATAATTCAAATATTAATGTTGGTGAGGGTAAGAAAGAAAAGAGGAAGGTGAAGTTTCTCTGTAAAAATTGTAAATATGATCACCTTACCCACTTGTGCCCCAAAATCGAGGAAGCCTTGAGGCTCTTAGTGCAACCACTTCCTATGCTGACTAACGCATTTCCACATAACCAAAATATGACCTCGGGGACCTCTCACACCAGAAACGTTTTGAGAGGAAGTCAAAACCTCTTGCCACATGATGCTACCCATCTATGTATCAATATGGTTAAGTCTAAAATTGATGTAGCCACTTGATATCATGATTACATTTCTTCATAGACTATTTTAGGCCCATAGCCTCTTTCAGAAACACCTTTACAGATTGATAAGTCGAAACCTCCTCCTTGTATTCCAAAAGGATTCCTTAATCGCTCTGCCCACAATCCTAATGCAAGAGCCACCCAAAATTACTCGATTGTCAAGGATTTAGGACAAACCCCATCCATGATGTTGTCTTTGGAGGTCCTCTAGACGTGTCCTTCACAGAGGAACACCTTGTTATCCTCATTAGGAGATCTAGACTTTTTTGGCTCAAAGGTTATCAAGTTTGACGTCACAGATGTTGAACCTTGCTTACCTTACCATGTGGCCTTTCAAATCCATGTGGAGTATGAGAATGTTACCATCAAACGTACTATAATTGATGAAGGTGCTTCGACATCCGTGATGTCTTGGGCCTGTTGGAAAGTCATTGGATTTCCACCCATGTCTCAATCCATTACTATGTTAATGACATTTGATGGACGTTCTTTTAGACCCCATAGTATCCTTCCCACTTTCTCTATCTAGTTAGGAAAAAATATCATGGAGGTCCAGGTCGAGGTGGTTGATGTGCCTCTCAACTATAATATTTTATTAGGGCATAATTAGACTTACAGTGTGACAACCATTGTGTTGTCTGTTTTCCACGTTCTGTGCTTTCCTCATGAAAGAAAGATTGTGATGATTGACCAATTGTCCTTTGTGCATCCTAGTACTTCTGCATTAGTGGGGCCTACGGTCCCTGTTATTTATAATTATCAGCAGAAAACTGAGAATGTTTGTGTCGGGATGTATTCCTTCTTGGTGGGTACTTTTGATTTCATGACACCAATTTCATTTATTAATTCTATCTCTGGTGAGTCTTCTTCATCAATGAGGTTTGTTCCTTATCATACTTCATATTTCAATGAAACTTAGACCCTACCTTCCCCGAATATGTCGTACGAAGGTCATTCACACATCAGGATGGTGATGCCATTGTTCGTGGTAGAGGTTGTGTATTAGGCTAATCAAGAAGATCATGTTGACCCAAATCCTTCCTCCTCGTGGACGGACAAGGTGTATCATGTATTAGAGCCCATATGGGTCGTACAATCATCTTGTTCACATCATTTCCTTGGAAATAATATGCCCTTGGATGAAGCCATATTAGAGGCCATGTCTGGTCCTGATAGGTCTCAGGACGATATGCATCATTGATCCTATTTTCTCCCAGAGCTTGTTAGGATTGAACAGGATAAGTTTAAATCCACGCTGAGTGAGATGGTAGGTCACATCGTGATTCTGTTAGATACACATGGTATTTATGCCGAAGGAAACATGGTGAACATTTCTTCTACCATCACAGTCGACATCTCTCAAACCCTTAGTAAAATTGAAAATATATATATCGGTGCAGATTGTTTGCCTAAGGAAATTCAGATGTAGATTGTTCTCTTCAAGGAATTATGAGATGTATTTGCTTGGTTGTACAAAGAGATGTTAGGGATGGATCCCAACATTGTCGAACATGAAATTAAAACTTATTCAAATTCTAAACATGTCCGACAACATCTAAGAGATGTTAATCCTAGTAAGGCCCCCGCTATTAAGGAAAAAGTAGAGAATTTACTCAATGTTGGCTTCATGTACCCATTTTCCTTGACCAAATGGGTGTCCAAACCCATTCCCATTGATAAGAAGCAAGGAACTGTCCACGTATGTATGGATTTTAGGGACCTGGAAAAAGATTGTCCTAAAGATAACTTCCCCACTCCTTTTATTGACTAGATTATTGATGAGTGTGTAGGAAGTGAAGGATTTTCCTTTATGGATGGATTTTCAGGTTATAATTAAATTCAAATCAAACCCGGGGATCAAAACAAGACGACATTTATTTGTCCTTGGGATACCTTTTCATACAGGAAAATTCCTTTCGGTCTTAAATATTCCAGAGTGACCTTCCAACATGCCATGACCTTTGTCTTTCACGATCTTAAGCATATCAACAAATATTACCTATATTATCTCGGTGCTCACTCTCACAAGAGGGTAGATCACTCGACTCACCTTTGACTAGTATTTGAAAGATGCTTCTTTATTGCATTGGGTTGAACCATCACAAATGCATCTTTTGCATTATGTTTGGTCACCTTTTAGGATTCATAGTTTTTGAGCATGGGATCATTATGGATCCTATGAAGTTTGAGGAAATACTTTGTTTTCCTCCCCCATGCAACATTCAAAAAATTCATAGCTTACAGGGGAAGGATAACTTCCTCTTTCATTTCGTATCCAACTGTGCCAATATAACTAAGGGTTTAATGAATCTTTTGGAGAAGAACAATCTGTTCATATGGGATGACCAAGCCCAAGAATCCTTCAATCCTCATAAGAAATACTTGGTATTCGTGCTTCTATTGAAGACCGAAGACTATAATAGATAATTTTTACTTTAAATTGTCACGTCTGAATGGATCGATTCATATGGTTCTTGTGCAGGAGGATGACGAGCTCCATGAGAACTTTATCTACTACCTTAGACTCCCACTGATCTGAAAATAGAAGGCTGACTTGTAATGCTATGAAATCACCCTCTACTTCATTTAAAATAAACTTTACAGGACCTTGCTCCATGTGTTAAAATATGCAAGATGAATTATGTGTTATGTTCATGCTTCTTTTAAATGGTTATGTGTGAGGTCTTTGCAAGATTAAATATGTTTTTTTCATAAATACAACATCAAAAATAAATTGCAACAAATAATAACCAGCAAACACTCACAACAAGAACAACATGATAAAGGAGTTCACCCCTCTCTGGGCTACATCTCTTTGAGCCTCCATCAATGGACTTGGCTCTCTGGGATTAATTTGTCAAAAAATTCTTTTACAAGATGCTGCTCAAATCCAATGGAAATTCTGACTGTACCATTGGGATCAAAATACATAAAAACCCCAAAAATGACTAATAGAACTCTGAAAACGGATCATGGCTCATCCGGGCATGACCTCTTCTACATGTGGCCTTAAGCTTACCTGAGCTTCTCTGTGGAAAAAACACCTGTAAAAGTCCTCAAATGGATTTGAAACCTATCCCAAACTGTTCAGATCATAATAATTAGTCAAAAATGATTATTCAATCACAGAAAACAAACATGAGCTCATCTGAGCATGACCTCAAACAATGAGGGCTTCAAGCTCCCTAGAGCTTCCTGAAACTTCAATGGTTAAAAACCTACAAAAGAACTCTTCAAATGGCTTTGAAAACAGTTCCAATGGATTTAGAATGTCCAAAAACCCCTAGCTGGGCTTTTACAACACTTCATTCGGCCAAAAAATGAAGAATATAGGCCTCCTGCCATTCTCTTCCTTCAAGCTTGTTGTCTCTGGTTCGCCAAAACGCACCTCTGTGTGCTCTAACCAAGAACACGCTCCAAATTTGTGCTAAAACCTAGCACACACGCATAACTGAAAAACGGGCATATGGGTCCATGTGATCGCAAAACCATGGGCATATGGGTCCATGTGACCGCGGCCCCACACAAAAGATCTCGGTTCCAAGAGCGAATATATGTGCGACAAGTGGCGGGCGTGTGGTTGGCTGTAACCGTTTGAAAACCAAACTAAAACCCGTGCGCACTTGGTGTATAAATCGGTGGTCATATGGTAAATAATAGAACCACGACTTAACCATTTGATAAACCAAAACCTGTGCGCATAATACACATGGTCACATGGCATAAAACACAAGACCGCAAGCTGGGGCTAAGGCCCAGCCCGACCCCCGCCAACATACACAATAGTTTAAAATTAAATTAAATGCAATTTGTTATATGGTAAGTAACAACGTGTGGGCGCATTGGCAGGGTGGCTCTTGCCAAGACTTTGGACTATGGGGGAGGTCCACGGTTCAAACCCCACGGAGTCCATAATGTTTTGAACTAACAACCAATACAACGGTGCCACGTGGCAGCCCATGACTGGGCCACGTGGCACCACACCATTTACCAAAATGATGCTACGTGTCACATCATGATTCACCCAAATCTACCAATAAGTGAAGGATACATCATCATATGCCACCTTGACATATGACCTATGCCATGTTAGCGTACGGTCATGCCACATCAGCATCCGTACGGACTGCACAGTCAGCGTCCCTTTTTTTTCCTGTTTGACGATTCGAACAGATCACGATATCTCTCGCTCCTGATGTCCGTTTTAACCCAAATGAGTTGCGTTGGGTTCTTGATGATGAGGGATATGCTCTTGTTCGTTTTGAGGGAATTCCAAGAACTTTGATTTTTGAGCTAAATTTTGACCCCTGGTCCAGATTTTGATCACCCACGTAGAGAATCAAGCCTTAGCCACTGTACACGCGGTTCAAATATTGTGTCACTATATATTACTCTGCAAGACTACCGTGGTTTCATATATCAATCCATTTCAATATTTCCTTACCAAGCATATCATAGGGGGGAAATACAATAAGTGCATTATTATTTTGCAATAATTTGCTCTCAATTTTTCCTCCATGAAATCCAAGAAATTGTTATTTTTTGCATAAGTGATGTCAGACTTCCCTAGACTGGACGATGATATTTTTCATGAGGATTTGTTTTTGGATGAACATATCTTCCTTATCTCGTCTTTGGAACCCTGGTATGGAGATATTTTAATCTACCTTCAAACCCTGAATCTCTCCCATCATCTGTCGAGAGACGACCAACGACGTATACGTCATCAGGCCAAGAACTACCTTATTATCGACGATACTTTCTATTGTCGAGGGGTAGAAAATATTTTTCATCGTTTCTTGACTCATGGAGAGGTTGAGGACATTCTTAATGACTATCATAGTGGATAATGTGGTGGTCAATTATCCGAGCTTGCAACAACCCAAAAGATATTGCGATCCGGTTATTTTTGGCCGTAAATTTTTAAATATTGCGTTGAAGCTGTCAAAAATGTCACCCTTTCCAAGTGTTCGCTCGTAAAATTCACTCGGACCCAACTCCTCTTAATCTAATCATTATCGTTGGTCGCTTCACTTGGTGGGGGGTGGATTTCATGGACTACAACCCAGCCTCGATTGGGGGGCACCATCATATTATCATGGACATAGATTATTTTACTAAATGGGTGGAGGCCATGCCTACCATTAAATCCAATGGTAAGACCACAACATTTTTATTATTCAATCAGATTATAGCATGGTTCGAATCCCAAAATATATTGTGACTGATCATGGAAATCACTTCCATAATGCCATGATGACAGAGTTAGCATCGAAACTGGGGTTTACACACAATTATTCTTCCCCTTATTATCCCTACGAAAATGTGCAAGTAGAGGCTATGAATAAATCTCTAAATACCATTTTGAAAAAAACTTTGAGGCAGAGTAAATACAACTGGCATGTGATGTTGTACCGTTCACTTTGGGCATATCGAATCACAATAAATAATTCCATTGGTTTCTCACCATTTCAATTAGTACATAGTGTGGAGTTGGTTCTTCCTATTGAATGTGAAATCCCTTCCCTTAAGTTGGCAATCAAGCTCCTACCTAACACGACCAATTTCAAAGAATGCCTCGTACACATAGAGCACCTCGATGAGCAAAGTCAACGCACCTCTATGAATATCAATGAAAATAAGCAACGTCTTAAGGTCCAATATGATAATTCTTTCTATCCTCGCTAGTACAATGAGGGTGACTTGGACCTTCTTTATGAACAAGCTAAGGAACCATTGGGGACAGGAAATTTCAACACCATGTGGCATGGTCCTTATGTCGTGTGACATGTCCTAGAGAAAGGATCCTATGAATTAGAATATTATGAGGGGATTGTGTCAGAAGAGCCCGAAAATGGGATCTACCTTAAAAGGTATTACGCTTGAGCCCTCAAGATCAGGCATGACCTTTTTATATTAGTGTATATTAGTGTATATACTTATTTTTTCTTCTTTTGCATCATCGACTTTCTTATTAGGTTTTCCCTTGTTTGGCAGATGTCAACGAAATATTTGGTATACTTAGGATTGATAGACGGTGCCAGTCATCATATGCAAAAAATGACTTTCATCACTTGGGTTATCTATTCTCCTGAGTGACAGATGGTGTCTTCAGGTGGTGTTTGTCTAGAGCCATCGACGATTAATGTAGCTAAGTATAGTGTCATTATCAAGTTTTTACGAGACGCCATTTCACATGGTGTTCGATATTTACAAGTTTGCATGGATTCCTAGTTATTTGTATGTCAATTAAACGATAGTTACCAAGTGTGAGATCCTAAATTACTTCGATGTTTCCTACAGGTACTACTTTTGGATTGATATTTTGATTTTCTTACTTATAATCACATCCCTAGAAGTTCCAATCATGTATCTGATGAATATGCTAATTAAACTTTAGATTGGAATTTTCCACATAACTAAGTAAATAAAACACACATTCATAAATTCATCCATTGTACATATACAAGTAAAGCCGAAGACCAAATGTTTTTTCTATTTCCAAAAAATATGGTGTCATAGTACAAAATTGGGCTCATTCCCTCAAAACACATATATGACTGGTACATCGCATAACCATGTAATCTAAGCCTATGGTGTCAGATGCATGTCATGATAGCACACTACGAAATTTGAAAGATGTTGGAAGAGTCTCACCTATGCATGGGGTACACCCACCACCTGCCTCTCCATCGCCTCTGACAGATCCTCCACCCGGACAATAGAAATCTTGTGCATCAAACGAGACAAGTTTGCCTGCACATTCTGAAGAACTGTCTCTTCATCCTGTCCTACAACCTCATCTCCTTGGCCCCTCTTCAGATGTCATGGGTACCCTTCTGATTGTTGTATTCTCACATCCGCGAAAGAAAATAATTTTTAATACATGATACGATACCAAAAATATTTGTGTTTTTTCTTTCATTTATCAAATTCAAAAACACAAAAAAATTAAATATATAAAAACCAATTCTTACTGATCTATCCAAAGGTGGATCCTTGTGAAAATGGCATGTCATATTCCCCTCAATATTATATCCCCTGATAGGGATAGTCACCGATGGATATGACATGTCGGCGTTGTTATCACATATAATTGTCAAGGGTAGTGGGTTGCCCAAGTCCGTGGTCTGCACAGGAAGCACCCGAAGTGCCCGAAGTCCCGAAGCGCCAAAGTGCCAAAGACCTAAAGTGGACCTCATCAATCCAAATCCAAGAGCCACACGTCATCGGATCCCTAACTCCGGAGGATTTTCTTGGGGAAAATAAAGTTTGAAGTTTGAAAAGTCCGAAGCCTAAATCATGAAGTAGATCTCAACTGTCGAATCAAAAAGGGAAGATTTGATCCATTGATATGAAGAGGGAATATTTGACCCGCTGATCGTAAATCCTCGCCCAATATCACAATATTGACGACCACAGTCCATTGTGGGGAAGTGACGTGCTCGGGCGATAATTTTCTTGAGCAGTCCAACAATTGAAACCGTGGTTTGGCAAAGGGACTACGTGGAAAAATGTGGTGGATTGCGGGCTCAAAAACGGTGTGAAACCAAACTAGCTTTGAGCGGCCCCACAATCATGTGTTTATATAGTGTCGTATCTGAGGGCAGCATGTGGCCGCCCCCCGGGCATTAAGTCTTGTTTCAATCTTGATGCAGGTAGTTAATGAAAGTTAGAGAGGTGGTTGAAACCTCATCTCACCACATAAATGGAAAGCCAGGCCAGACTGTCAGCAATTTGATTCTTCTGCAGGTTCCTACTGAAACATGATTGTGTTTGACAGAAGCTTGCATATGACAGAATACTGCATGCGCAGTCTGCCAGAGAATATGTAGATGTAAATCCTTGAATGCAAAGACTCAGACACACCTCTATTGGGAGTGGTGAATTTTTCTAAGTATATAGGAGTCATTTTGATATTTTGTTATGGTCGATGGTTGAGAAATGATCCCGTATTGTAAACTTTTGATGAAGAACTCTGGTTCTCTGGTTATGTATTTTGATTTGAGACTTCTTGTTTAATGAAAGTCAACTTCTTTTTCATCCTATTTTCCTCTGATAATGAAGTGTCCATGATTGAAGGATTCACATGGATTGTTTTGACTGCACTGTAATGTTTATTTGATTGCAATGTTGTTATTTACATTCTTCATTTTACTGAAGTTTTGAATCCAAGAGGATCTTGTATTTGAAGCTTTTCCTCCATAGGCTGTTGGAAGACCTGATGTCTATGGAAGACCTCTACACTATCCTCACCAAATTCTTTCCTCTATTCACCCTTACTCCAACTTACTGACTGGATTTAAATAAGACCTCACCTACATGTGCATACCAGCCCAATTTTATGAGTTAAAACAATATAATCTTGTGTCTGCGCCCATTTGACCTCTTTAAAACCAACCTATGACATAAAACTTTGATGGGTATTGGGCTTACGTCCAATGCAATCTGAAGGTGACTTCTAGTGCTAACATGTCTGGCGTCATTGTCAGGGAATGGATTGAATATGTTTCCTTGGGATAGAATGACAAAGAGCTTTCGATTCTAAAGGTGCATCAAATATCAGAACTATTGAAGATTGCACTTGCACCTGGCGACTCCACTATGGAGACTCCACTATCTCAACTCCACTGTTTCAGTATGGCTACCTCTGGCTATAGCTGAATCCTCCTGGGAGAACACAACGATCAGATCTGGTCTTTGATGGTGAACAAAGATGAGACACACTCATTCGACACATCATTCACCTGGTGAATCCATGTTTGAAGAATCGATTAGCGACTCCACTAGTTTAAAATGGACAAAATCTTGGCTCAGAGATTTTCTTTCTGTGATTTTTCAAAGATAGTTGGTTCCCCTAACTCACTACCTAGTAGAGAGGAATGGGAGTGTAGACTTCGCAAGTTTCAAGGAAAGGAGGGGGAGGTACCAGTTGAACACTTGCTCCTTTTTCATGATTTTATTCATCAGCTTCATTTCGTGCATGAAGATGTTCAGATCAATATTTTCAGATATTCATTGAAAGGAGCTGCTCTTGATTGGCGTCGATCTCTTCCCGTTCCAAGCATCGACTCTTTCTATAGTTTTCATGCAACTTTCAATTCATTTTGTAAAGATTATTTTCCATCCGAGTGTCTTTATGAAAACTGTTGTGATGAGTTTTCCTTATTTCATGAAGATTTTTCTAGCCATGAAAACCATATTTGTGATGAAGTGTTTACTTTGGAGGAAAGAATTTGCTATGAAGGTCTAGAGGTGTTGGATGATATTCATTATGATGGATGTAGAGAAGAAACATATGGCATCATTTCGGATGTATTTGTTCTTTTAGATGTTCAATAAGACCAACATGTCTCTTTTGAAAATTATAATGTCTATGAGAAAATGTTTTCTGCAGTAGATTTTTCTCTTGGATATGGGACTGAGGTAGTTGTTGTTTTTTGTTCTTATGAGGAAAATGTGGAGGATATCTTTGTCCCTGAATCAGATGTTTTGAGAAACCCTTCTTGTGAGGAAGAAGCTGTTGCAGATACTGACCGAGAGTGGCCCATATTTGATGAATATCCCAGTGAAGGTGATGAACATCAAATATTTTTCATGGTTCGTGTGTATGATGATTATGAATCTGATCCTTGGGGGAGCCATGAAGAAGAAGAGAAGCAACTAGAGGTGCATTTTATAGCTTGTCTAGATCCTGTAAGTGAGAAGCCACCACCTGGGATCAGTTAGCCTGCATCAACTTCTCATCCACCTGTGCTTACCAGAGATATTCAGCCATGTGTGAGCAGCTATGGAGAAAATTTTATGGATTTTGCCACTCGTTCTATGAGCTTGTCAATGAGTACATGGATATGCACTTACTTCATGCCTTGGAGCCACCTAGATTTATCTCAACTTCATATTTCGAAGGAAAGTTGAAGGATGTAATCGTTTTGCTGTCACGGTTGCATCGCCTATTATCAGTCGCTGACAGAGTAAAATAACTTCCAGTCAAGAATTTACTTGAATGGCTATGGTGGAAATTTTATTTCACCCAGCACCATGTAAAAATCAATTAGTGTAGGACTATATATAAATAAGCTCCTATGGAGCCCATGTATGTTTGTTTTCATTTTTTTACTTATCGACCTGTATTCCTTAACAGGGTGTTTTAAGATTGACTCCATAGCCCAATGCAAAAGGCCACTGGAACTACTTGTTCTTGGCAGCTCGCAGGGAGCATGCCATCCCCTGTGGAGCCAAATGTTATCACATATAGTTGTCAAGGGAAATAGGTTGTCCAAGTCCATGGTCTGCACAGGAAGCGCCCGAAGTGCCTGAAGTCCTGAAGCGTCAAAGTTTCGAAGCCCTGAAGTGGATCTCGATCGTCCAAATCCAAGATCCACGCATCATTGGATCCCTAGATCTGGAGGATTTTATTGGAGAAAATAAAGTTTGAAGTTTGAAAAGTCTGAAGCCTGAATCGTGAAGCAGATCTTAGTCATCGATTCAAAAAGGGAATATTTAATCCATTGATTTGAAGAGGGAAGATTTGAGCTTCTAATCATAAATCCTCGCCCAAGATCACAATATTGACAACCACAGTCCATTACAGGGAAGCGACGTGCTTGCATGATAATTTTCTTGAGCAGTCCTGCAATTGAAAGCGTGGTTTGGCAAAGGGACTACATGGAAAAAGGTGGTGGATTGTGGGGTCAGAAGAGGTGTGAACCCAAACCACCTTCGAGCGGCCCCGCAATCACGTGTTTATATAGTGTCCTATCCAAGAGCAGCGTGTGGCCGCCTGCTGGGCATTAAGCTGTGTTTCAATCCCGATGCAATTAGTTAATGAAAGTGAGAGAGGTGGTTGAAACCTCATCTCACCACATAAATGGAAAGCTAGACCAGACTATCAACAAGTCGATTCTTCTACAGGTTCCTACTGAAACACGATTGTGTCTGACAGAAGCTCGCATCTGACAAAAGAATACATGCACAGTCTGTCAGAGAACATACAGACATAAATCCTTGAATGCAAAGACGTGGGCATGCCTCTGCTAGTAGTGGTGAATTTTTCTGAGTATATAAGAGTTGAGGCAGAATAAAAGAATATTATCTCCTATCAACAACAATTGTGTCACCTTTGAATAGAGCACTGACTCTTGAGTCCATTTCATCCAAGATTTGGGTTTAGCATGACCTTAGAAAGCTGGTATCGTTACTTAGAGTCTGCTCCTCTAATTGGTTATTATTCAAGTTCCCATGGAGAGTTTGTTGATGCCTTGTGCATCAATTTTTTTTTTCAATGATCAATATTAAGTCTATGATGCCTGATTTATCCAACTGTCTCATGCTCTTATTCAAAGGAAGTATAATACTATGTTGTCCATTCCTTAGAACTCTTGACTTTGCATGTTGACCATACCCTTAATGAATCTCATAATCACATGAAGTTTTCATCCTACCTTGCACCCTGGGCCTACTTTCATCATTGATAGGTAGCGTTGAACCCAACAGATGAAATATTCTCATCGATCGCTGACTAAGGGGTTTCCCTTTTGTTTGATGAAAATAAATCTATTCACACATTGGGATTCATGTAGTTCCTTAGATCCATTATCCCCATTGATGGTTTCCTTCCCTTTGTCGAAAGTTTTCACCATTGGATGTTGTTCAAAGGGTCTCTTTCGTGTACTACTTTCATCTAGTGCATGCGAGAGATGCACATGGTCGTTGGTTCATGAGCATCCTATTTTTCCATGCTCCTCTTAATCATCAAGATATTTATTTGTAACTCATTCTAGATGATGAGAGATTCCCTAACTATCTCATTTCAACGGATCTTCCATCGACTTCAACTCGTCTATTCTAGAATCAAGATCTAGAGAATTACAAGTACTTAGAGGCTTGCAGTCACAGGATAGGTAGAAGGGGTTCTTGATGTGCATCACATCGACCATAATTATGAAGGGCCTAATGGCTAGTCATGCCTCATTCTTAGAGGAGTATGAACGATGTATATCTTGTATCGGTTGCAAATTTAGGTCAGTGATCCTATGTATGTGATTGAATTGAGTTCTTGGGGGATGATGGCGAGGGTGCGCTCGCGACAGATCCAATAAACATTCTGGACCATCGCATTCGATAACTATGATGTCATACAGTAGATCAGGTCAAGGTCTAGTGGGACAACTATAGTCCGCACTTGGTGACCTGGGAGGATGCATGTGATATGCGTCAACAGTTTCCATTTTTGTTTGAGAGCTAGACATATAGATATTATGAAATATTTTATTTTGCCACTTATATACTGTGAAACTTCGGGACAAAGTTTAAAAAAAGAGGGGGTGTATGTAATATCCCTCTCTTACACACACCTGATTGGACTTATTCTTGGAGGACATTTGCGTGCAAGTGATCCGGTTCATTATACGATTGGTTGTTTTGATTATGATTATAAGATGTTGGGGATCTAGTGATATGTTATTTTTCTATATTTATATTGACATGTGATATTGATTGGCTTCTCTTGAGTGTGAGGGACTCTGGACGTTAGAGGATGTCGATGGAATCAATGGATCTCCTTGGACTCCGGATCGAGTTAGGGAGTGGATTGTTATGGTTTGAATGTTTTTGATATTACAAATGTGACATATGACTAGATATTATGATGTTGATGGTTATCGCTGACATGTTTTGTTGATGGATGCAGGTTGATGATATCTTGCTAACCAGACTCACATTCGGAGTAAAGGAGTCACACACGACAACCAGATACATTGAGGGACAGGTGTGGTAGCTACCCTGCCACAACCTACTAGAACTCTCGTCGTGGCGTGAACTGTAGGTTAACGATTACCTATTTTGAGAGAATTGCGATGCCGTGAGGGCAGACTATGACAGTTGCTCAAGATGATTCTAATGGGTGTGCAATAAGGAAGGGTCCTTATTCCTTAGAGGCCCTTAGTCTCCCACAAGATCACCTGAAGGAGCATTGAATCCAGGTGTTTGACGTCTACCAAATTCAGTGAAGAGGCGAGTGACACCCTTGGAGCACGTAGTGCATCTTGAAGGGAACGTCACACAAATAAACAAGAATTGAAGCAAGTGGCACCACTGGAGCACGTAGTGTTTCTTGAAGGGAATGTCACAGTTTTAACTTGGGTAAGCAAATAAATATAGTACCTAGAAAACTATGCCTCCTTAGGACATGGTCGTCCTTAAAATAGATGATGGTATGAGTAATGTTTAAAAAATAATTGTTCCCTTAAAAACTGTCGCCCGACCTAGTGAAATTAAAACCTAGGTCTAAGTAGAACATGTGATCAAAGGAAAACTAAATAGACATGTAACAAGAAGGGGGTGAAGAAAATTCAAACATTATTTATTAAAGTAAAATTTTAATGGTGGATTAAATTATTAAAAGGGTAAATAGTTGTTTTTGTCTAAACTTGCTAATTATGAACTTAGTTAAAAAGAAAAAGGGGAAACTTAAAGAAAAAGGGGAATGTCTAACTTAGTAGGGAATCTAGCATTTGGAAATTTCTATTTGTGAACTCAACTAGGCTTTAGGTAAGGCATAATTCATTTAAGAAATGTAAGGGAATAAAGGGACACAAATGAGTGTTTTTAGGAACACTTTTAGGTGGGTGAGGGAAATAGGCAAATTTAACTAGTTAATAAAATTGATTTTCTTGTGCAACTAGAGGATCGGGTGACACATGTATGGGGGAGGTTTTTCCTAATTAAATTTAATAAAATGAATATAATGAGGGTTTGGGAAATGAAACACTAATAAAACTATATAAAAAGGATGGTAGAGGAGGATTATTGATCATGTCTGGTATGCGTAAGTTTACGATGCCGAAATTTATCTTGACTGAACTTTTCTTGTGGGAGTTGGGATACCCAGCTCAGATAACGAGTGGTAGCTCGACCTTGTGAGGTGAGCTGGGAGATAGAATTCTTTGCTATTGTCTCTGTGGCCCATATGCGGATTGAGGGGCTCATGGGGAAGAAGAGTACCCCTAGCGCTAGCTGGGAGGTACCAGTGAGGTCTCTATTGTTAGCAAGCGAGATACAGGAGGGAGCGCAAGTGCAGAACAACGACTACTACTTCGTCACCTACGGTTACGACTAGCTTTATCGGTGACGATACTATCATCGATACTTGTATCTAATCTGCGTCGAATTTGTTATAAAATGTATGGTATTTCATTATTTATTCTCTATTGAATTTGATATAAATTGTATGGTATTTCAGTATTTAATATGCCCTAAGTTTTGATATAAATTGTATGGTATTTCTTGTAACCAATCTGCGTCAAATTAGACTATATGGAATTTCAATATTTAATATCCATTGAATTGATATAAACCATATGGGGTTTCTTGTATCTAATCTACATCTCTGAGTCGAAATTGTTATACAGTGAATCGTATTTCTTGTATTTTATTTGCATTGAATTCGATAATAAATTGTATGGTATTCCACCCTTGGATGTATTCAACACTCTACTTCCCCACTGGATGGCGTATAAGACTGTAGTAATTATTTAAATTTTATTTATGTATGTTCCTCGTGTTAGAGATAATGCTTACAGTTGTTGTAACTATGAGTTTCTAGGTTAACTATGAGATAA
The DNA here is from genome assembly GCA_032191745.1 of Picea mariana. Taxonomy (NCBI): domain Eukaryota; kingdom Viridiplantae; phylum Streptophyta; class Pinopsida; order Pinales; family Pinaceae; genus Picea; species Picea mariana. The sequence continues at coordinate 25,095 of JASDQU011176229.1, forward strand.
TGCTTAAAGTTGTTGTAACTATGAGTTTCTAGGTTAACTATTTTTAGCTAATCAGATCCACTTTCGTAGGATCTAGATTGCTAGGAATCAGTAATCTGCATTCTATATATGTAACCTCCATTTGTCTATTAAGTAATAAAAAATATTATTTTTGTGTGAATCTTGTGCAATGGCTTCCCTCTCAATTTCTAAGTTGGTATTAGAGCTTGGTTGGGTTTAATCCCTGACGAGAATGCCTGGGAAGATAAAATAGTTTGGGAGACGATTCTCTATACATAAGTAGGGGTGATTTTAAGAACCCCCCCTAAATTTATATGTATAATAAATGGGCGAATCCCCATGATACATAGGAAAAACTGAAGGCTATTTTATCAATAATATAATATGTATATATAATTTTTTGGCGAATCTTTTAGTCAATTATATAATCTTATAAAAATTTGGCGAATATTTCACTGAACTATAAACTCTTGTAAAGTCTTGGCGAATCTTTCACTGAATTATAAAACCTTGTAAAGTATTGACAAATTTTTTGATAAAGTATAAAACCATATATAATAATATGAAAATGTATTCATTAAATTGTAATATACTCGTTTTACATATTTGGAAAAAGAAACATGACTTTTCCATCCTCTAGATGATGTTGCAAGCATTAGCGGTTATGTTTGTCAAGGTTCTCATTGTACACTCTTGCATATCCCTCTATCAGTTTTGATGATATATCAACGAGAGATTAAGTCACAGCCTGAAAATCTCCCTCACTGATGGCTAGCCTAAAAATCTTAAAAGGGTCAGTGGATGTCCCCTGATGCTTTTACGTAGCTGAGTTCTGCACCAATAGGTGCTACCTTGCACCAGCGAGAAATGGGTGCATGGAGAGGAATTTCATAGGAATAAAAGGCCAAACATAACTATTGGATCCCAATCATTTACACTAACAATCATGCAATTCAAGCATATGGGATATTTCCATGGTCAAAAATAGAAGAGTTTTAACCATTTTAGAGTTGTAACCATTAAGTTGACTAGCAAACTTGAGGAGGTTAAGAAAAGCTTATCCATAGACGAGGATCTCCTACCTGTTCTAAACCAGGCAAGTAGCATGATTAATTTTTTACTAATAATTTGTTGTATTGGATTTCAAAACATTTTATTTGTTGTGTGCCTTGGTGGGTTTCACATATAATGCCAATGCCAATACTCTTTGATAATGGGCATGACATTTGATGCCGATGGAATTGTCCTCTATGTGTCTTCTTTTTCTTTTTTCCCTTTAAAAATAAATAAATCTGTATAGGTGTTTGTGCCTTGTCATTTCCATTGCTATAGCCTATATCTCTGAGAGAGAGAGCCCATTGTCAATGCCATTGCTATATCTACGCGTGAGAGAGCATTGCCAATGCTGTCCTATATCTGTGTGCCAGAGAGAGACAGAGAGAATGGCTTTTGGTTCAAAACTTGTTGGAGGAAGCAATAGCCCGAAGCATAGTCCAAAATGAATATGCATGAATTATAAGAACAAAAGTTAAAATTGTCTAGTGGGCATGTGCCAGACTGACCTACAAGCACATTGTTTATAAATCCCAAGTGTTTCCCATGACTTAATCCTATTTGAAAAAGGTCAAATCAGCATC
>JASDQU011176230.1:11383-23006 GCA_032191745.1 Picea mariana
GATGATCAAGCCTTCACAGCAAGATTCAAAAATTTCAGGAACAAAAGGAAGTTTGGTTCAAGGAGGAAGCCAAATCAAGAGAAAGACATTTCAGAAGTACAATGCTTCAACTGTCAAAAGTATGGTCACTACAAGAATCATTTTCCCGAGCTAAAGAAAAGGAAGGGGACACACGAAGCATCAGTCGCTGAAGAAAAGGAACCTACAAATAAGACTAAGCGAGATGAAAGAGACTTCTTCTTCTGAAGGTAACAATACTCTTCTCATTCCTTGTACATATCTTGTTTGCATCGTCTCTGTACATATATTGTATATCTATCTCTTGGAAGATAATGTGTTCCAAGAAGAACTATATCAATGGAAGAACAACAAGATAAGGATTTAAGTATATAGGGGCNATGAAAGAATGAAATACATCAAGCAAATCATGTGGAAACTATTGCAAGATAAGCCGAATAAATCATGAAGAGACTTAGAAAAATAAAAGACAGAAAGAAGTCAACGATCAAGAGGAAATTGGAGAAAGACTTATCACGTTTTGTAGAAGACAACCAGACAAAAGTGTGAACTCTGTTAGACAGAGAGATCCAATTATATATTGCAGAAGACAATAAGGATGCAGACAGAAGCGTGGACTCTGTTAGATGGAGGGAGCCAATTATATGCACCTATACATGAAGCAAGGATTAGGAGAGAGCTAATCCTATGATCCATTGAAGATCATGAAATATATATCCATGGTAGCAGCCATGAAAGACAGTACGTGTTCAGTTCAACCGCAGAAGAAGACTTCTTCGAAGAGAAGCATTAAAATATCCCTAGTTGTCCATTCACATCCGTGATCCTATGATGAAAGGAAGAAGTGGAATCTCTAGGGCATGGAATCAATAAGAAACTCCATGGACCCAAGATCTAAATAAAAACATGAGGAAGAACATGAAGATTCCAAGAAAGAAAGAGAAACCAGAACAACTAGTCATTGTCTCAAGAATCATAATATTACCAGCCTGATATGAACTCACTAAAAGCAATCAAGCAGAAGAACTGAAAGTCATGATGAAGAACAGTGTATGGAATACTTATGAATGAAATCATTGCGAGATATAGAACTAGAGGTTCTCCCAGATGGAGGTAGAAAACTATGATCATTACTTGTTCCAAAAAACCAGACATATCTCTACATGAGTCATTATATCATCTGCAACATCCATGATTTGGAATTCTACATCAGATAAATGTAAAGACTGTTCTCCAGAGCAATTGAACAAAGAGCGTATGAAGATAAATCTCAAGACCTTGAGGCATACTAGAAAGAGACCCTTGTATGCAGATGGAAAAAGATAACTCGGTGGAGAACCTCCAGTGCACAGCAAAAGCGTGGTGAAGATTATCTATAACAGAGATATTGTATCAAGATGACTACTCAGTAGATCAGATCTCATGATGACAGAAGAAGTGCCAAATGGATATGTTCCAGTTTTCCAACAGCGATATACTCTATTGATTAGAGCTACATGAAGCCTTCAAAGAAAACCAGTGTTCCAGACCGAAGTACATTTGAAATCAAGCATTACATTATCTTTGATGAAGTCCAGAAAGGAGAAAGTGGTTCTCCAATACATATCTCCACAGATGAGCAGATAAATAGACATCTCGGTAAAGCTTCTATCCAAGATGAAAGAGTTTGCGTACTCAAGCTGGAGATCATGGAGACGAATTCCTATTGAAAAAGGAAAAGATGACTCCCAGGTTGGGAGGGAGCACTGATATGTACTGATTTATGGATTGTCATTTTTTAGTTCGAAAAATGGTCCAGGATGAGCAATTTCCTTTCCAATTCGGAAAGTGGATTGAGATTTCTGACGGACAGCGATTTCCCATTGTGGTTAACATGGGAAATGGTCCATATTGCTTATGTATCATAGACAACGACTTCCCATTGTGGTTAACATGGGGAGTGGTCTAGGGAAATCTCTCTTCTTGAAGGTTACTCAAGAAAACTAGCCTGCCTCGTCGGACAGCGATTTCTCATTGTGGTTAACATGAGAAATGGTATGTTTTGGAGGTTGATACAGGACAGTCTTTTCCTCGTGGTTAACAAAGGAAATGGTCTGGACAGTCATTCCTTAGGGTTTATACATTCTCTCCAGGGTGCACTTTGATTAGTGTAGGAGGAATGGTCCGGGGTGGGGAATGGTCTAGGCTCAGCAATCATGGACAGGCATTCCTTAGGGTTTATACATTCTCTCTAGGTTGCACTTTGATTAGTGTAGGAAGAATGGCCCAGGGTGGGGAATGGTCCAGGTTCAAAAGACAGGACAATTATTCTTCCTTGCTTGAGAAGAATAGTCCAGATATCTCATTGTTCTACTGTGAGGGAAGATATTCTTTCAAATCTCATAGATGTGAGTGAAAGATTGGCCCAGATGATTCAGTTTATATCATAACATTGTTTCTGTGTAGGTTGATAGCAGATGATTGTTATGAAGAATGTATGACAATAGATGTATACTATTGTGGTGAATGTGTTCCACTGTTTGTAACTATACGTTTTTGATCAAGTACTTGTGTGTTACTTGGTGTGGTAGTGTACCACTGGATTGTAGTCATGTACTACTATGGATAGACACAGTTGTGTTCTATTTTATTCTTATTTCCCTTAAGACTATCAGCAGTATTGGAAATCATTATCAGCTAGATGGATGATCAAAGAACAGAGATTTCCCAGATGGAAATGGTTTAGAGCATCTACTCTTCTAGGACGTATGTCCATATTAGAAGAATGGCTCTTGTATCACTTTGTGGTGTGAGTGACTTATCCATCATCATGTATGATTACTCAGATGAAGTATGGTCTCTATAGATGATGCAGTTGATGACATTGATGGTGATGATGATTCTCATGATCTAGTCATGAGATAGTCTAGCCGACTATGTTGATGCTACCAGGTGAATGGTATGTTTTTGTGCTCAAGACCATTACCTGTAATACCTCCCTAGCTAGGAGGGAGTGTTGATATTATGTTAGTTACGGGAGGTATTTACCTCCACGTGTAAACCTAATGAGAATAGAATACTCTGGGAAGCAAGATAAACCCTAATGAGTTGGCTAATAACCCTAGAAGACTTGTCGGCTCAAGAAGATCATTTATATTAGGTTATTAGCCTACAAGAGAAGAAGTCGGCCAAAAGAAATAATAATATACTGAACAGACAAGTACCCAGAATGAGAAGTCAGCCCTGGAAGTTAGCCAGAATTACGATAAATACAGGAGGTCAGTCTTCATTCTGGCAGGCAGTTTCAGAATTGCAAAGAAGCGACTTGTGCGCACTGCAGTGCCCAGTCTTGTGCTCGAGTTTGAGGAGAGCTTCCATTGCAGCTAGAAGATCGTGTTTGGCTTGGACTATCTCTTGGTTAGGGTTTGGACTATCTGATCAGCTCTTGTTGACGTGCTATCCTTGGGGAAAGGTGTGCTACCCTTTGTTTGGCTATCTAGCCTAGGGTTTTCTTTCGACATGATTCTCTGTCAAGGTTAAGGTGCTCAGAGGGTGGATTCACCCTATGGTTGGGTGACAATAGAGATATTCTCAATGGTAAAACGAGCACATCCATTATATCCTAACAGAAACTACCTGCTGAAGATTCCACTTGGGAAGATGAGACTTTTATACAGAAGCATCCAGAATTACTCAAGCATTGTGGACAACACTTGTCTGAAGGGGATGGGCATGTTAAGTCCTAAATACTATAAAATTACCCTTTAATTGGGGCATATTACATTAGTAATGTTATTTTATTTATGTCGGCTTGGGTCCATTAGTTGTAATTGTACCTCCTACTCTCCTATATATACCAAGGAGACCTTTTCATTTGGAATCTTGTATTTGGAAATTTATGTGGTGTACAAGGAGGTTTCCCCCTCGAAGAGGCTTATTATCTGAAATTATCTCTTTTTCAAGGCGTTGAGTACTTATTCTGAGGTTTTTTAATGTTATTTTGATATTTGGTTCTTAACAACAGTCAACTCATTGCATGGAGATTTAATGAAGTTGGATGTCAGGTACAAGTGTCCCTTTATGTCTAACTGCCTCCTAGGGAACCATTCGAACCTCCTCAGACAGGTGGCATCCCTCCTACATCTCAGATTCATCAAACTGTTAGAGTTTCTAGCGCATGTGCAGGATTCGCTACAAGCTTTCCTATAGGTGATGTTTTCAATGTTTCTCCCAAACAACGAACTGGGTCGGGATAATTTTTGGTCAGCAAGTCGATGACATTATGCTTCTCCTCCAAAAAAAAATTCAAAAAAAACTCAGTTCATATATTTCAAGATATGATGAAAATACGACTTTGATGCTTACTAATTTGTTGCAAACTGTTTTATTTTAGCAGTTCGAAACAACTTCAGCAAAATGTGCTGCAAACTCCCTGTAGATGTCATTTTTCTCTCTGATCGCTACAATTGATGTCAAAACCATGGAGACAAGATTCAAATCTCTGTTGATTCCTTGTATAATCTATGAACCATGCATGATGACTCCCAAAAATAGCAAGTGAGCAAAATCATGAACAACATAAGTTATTATTTTAATTGTTGCACTTCTTCCTTTGATGAGTATCCATGACAACTAAATTAAAACACCCCTCTGATAATAGTTGCTACCAGAGTAAGTGATGAAAACTTACAATTTAGGGTTTTGTTGCTTGATTGGCAATAGGTAGGGTTTTGCAAGCAAGATGATTTTATGCTTAAAGAAGCAGTGCAGAAAATGAAAGAGACTGAAACTGAGAAACGGAGGTAAATATAACAACCTAAAACTGAAAGAAACCTCCAATAGACAAATTTCCAAGCAACTGTGTAAAACAAAGATTTGCAGCGCAATTTCTCAGTTTGCAGGGAATTGACAATTTGCAGCAACGAATTTTAGTCTAGGGTTTTCATCAGAAAGCTTTACAATTTCATAGGTAAGGAGAGGAATATGATATTGAGTGAGGTGATGTTTTTCAAACCTGGGTGAAAGTGGGGTCATCTTGGGTTTTAAAAAAATGTGTAAAACAGAGGATTCGTAGCGCATCATGTTCGCAACAAATTTGGAGTTTGCAGCAACTAAGATTTGCAAGGAGTAGGGTTTTGAAAATAGGATTTTAGGTAATAGTAATAAATATTAAACAAGTATATGACATCAAATCCCACTCCCTGCTGCAAAGAAACAAATCTATCATCACTTTAAGCTTCCACCATCGACCTCTTCAGACAGTTTGTATTGAAACAGTCTTTAGCACCAATTCGCAACAATTCTACCAGTCTGCAACGCACTCTTGGAAAAAGGAAATGAAGATATAAAATGATAAACCCTCCCTTTGAAAACGACCCTTTAGAGTTGCTTGATGATGTGATGGCACTAAAAAATAGAGTTCATCATTAGAGACTTTTGCAAAATGATAATCATAAAAAGATTTGTCACATGCTCTATTTTTGAATTGTTGCGAACTTTAGGAGAGTCTCTCTAATCCTGAACATTCCATGTGTTAACACCTGGGACAAATTGTCTAATGTTACTTATGTACATGTGATGTGATTGTTCTTATATTTCACTGTTAAGTACGTGGTTATTATTTTCTGATGTGTATTATTTATTTGTGGAAGAAAACTTGGTATAATCAGTGAAAAGAAAAAATTAATTGGTTTAGTGGAACCAGGTTTGAAGAAATTTCACATGGTATCAGGGAAGGACTGTTAAATAAGAAGTATCACAGGTAGATCGTGAGGATCTAAGCACAGAGCAAAGCAGTGGTACAAATTTTGCAGTGCTAGGGTTTTTGCAGCATAAGGTTTTCTGGGTAAAGGAAAGGCAACATAAGGGTTTAGACCGTGAGGACTTGAACAACAGCGTTTTAAGAGATGGCCATGAGTATGAGGGTTGAGAATAGGCTTCAGGGGGCTCAGAATTACCCCACCTGGAAGGAGAGGATGACTATGGAATTTCAGGTCAATGAAGTCCTTGAGCATACACAAGAGACTGCAACTACTCCCACAGATGCAGCTCAACTAGCCATCTAGAAGAAGGGTGAGGCAAAACCAAAGAACTTGATTCTTGATGGGATAAAGGATCATGTGGTCCTGCATCTTTTAGGAAAGACTACTGCAAAAGACATGTGGAAGGCACTGAGTGACCTATACCAAAACAAAAATGAAAATAGGGTGATGGCTCTGCGTAAGCAGTTGCGTGGGACCAAGATGGGAAAAGGTGAGGGTGTAATACCTTATCTTACCAGAATAACTCAGATCAGGGATGAGCTTGTAGCAGTTGGTGCAACAGTAGATGAATCTAATTTGGTGTGTATTGCATTGGATGGCTTTACGAAGTCATGGGACGTCTTCATCTGTGGAGTAGTTGCTCGAGAGAAACTCCTTGATTGGCAGTGGCTATGGGATGATTTTGTGCAGGAAGAGATCAGATTTGGTCAGTTAGGATCTTCATCTTCACCACATATTGTGGATGAAGAAGACTTGGCTCTTGCAAGAATAGACAAGGGCAAGAAGAAGAAAGGTGGGAAGAAGAAGAACATTGAATTTTCTAAAGTCAAATGTTTTCAGTGTCACAAGATGGGACACTTTGCTTCACAGTAACCAAAGAAGAAGAAGAAAAACCAATTGCAGATGGTAGCTTCTGCAGCAGTTGATGAGTTTGCCAAAAGCTTCAAGGAGGATTTCTTTTTCGTACAATGTATGTCTAGCGAAGCAGTCTCAGACCTGTGGTTTGTTGACAGCGTAGCATCTTTTCATATGATAGGGCGCAACGAGTTTTTCACTAGGCTATAGGAGGGAGGCGTGAATCTAGTCATAGAGATTGGATATGACAGGCACTACAAGGCGCAAGGGGTTGGCACAGTCTCATTTCATAGGGAGTTGGGTAAACCAATATGGTTTGCTAACGTACTATATGTTTCGGGGTTGACAAAGAACCTCATCTTGGTCTCTACTCTGGAGGATAAAGGGTATGAGGTCACTTTCTATAAAGGAAGGGTGTTCATCAAACCAGTAGGGTCAAGCGAGAAGATGGACAGGATGATTGGGGTTTGAGAAGAGAAGGTGTATAAGCTACAATTTTATCGAGGGAGAGCATTGGTCGGTAAAACCACGGACATGGGTGATTTGTGGCACAAGAGGATGGCGCACTTAAATTTTGGTGTGTTGGGGCACTTGAGACATGTAACACCCTGTTTCCCCCAGTTTGTAAATATAACTATACTAGCCGAGGAATATGGAAAACTCATAAGTATGAACATGTGATGTAAATGGACCTACAGGAAGAGGTCAATGAATGTGAATGATATTTTTAATTATTGCAGGACTGTTGAGAGGGGATGTGCAGAAAAAGAGACCACGATGGCGGTGGAAGGCACCTGAAAAGTTGGCGTTAACTTCCATCGAGGATTAAAATACCGTATTTGAACTCCACTGGCCTGGAGAACCAAAAGCGGCTCGCTGGCCCTGAAATTCAATTCCCCGCAGGCTGGTAGACGGATGGCTTGATGAGGGATGGGATGGTAAACCGCCCATCCGTAGAGCCATCAGGCCTGATCGACACGAGGGTAATCATGCCACACGCAACCTCGCGAGAGGATAAGGCGTATGGCAGAAACAATTGAGGGGGCAGACGTGAGGGGAACTATGGCAATTTTTACACAGAGTGAGTGATAGCAGAGAGGAAGGATTGCAACCTTTGCTTCTGGTCACTGGAAGGCAGAGGGACATAGTCTCAGAGCATCGTGGTCTCAGCTCGGGGGTGGCTAGTGGTAAATCCGTTTGGAGTCGCTGAGCCTACGGTTGGGTGGAAACGAGCACCCCTCTCAGTAGTCGCACCCACTTCGGGTGTTATTTCTGATAAGTGTTTTATATATATATATATTGCATTTTGAAATTCATAGACGGGTGTATACATGTATATATATGCTCATGGAACTGTCAATTTATGAATGCTTTCTGTGTAATAATGTTTGTGCGGTGTTTGATGAGAATGAATAGATATATGTTCATAACAGAGGAAACCATGCATGACGTGCGTGGATGAAGCAATTGTATTTATGCCTAGATTGAACTAAGTTAGGTTCCCAACCCGTTCTCGGGAAGTTGTCCCCCTTATCTATCTCAGGGATACCCGGTACAGATCTCTTCACAGATATTTCCTCCCTAGAAGGGTTCACAAAGGATCCAGAAAAGGGACTTGAACGCATAAGTCTTAACAACCTTGAACAAAGAGGAACAACCCTCTTAAATCCTGAAGTATCAGCGTAGGGAAAAGTATTGATCAATGGATGAGGCCCTGTCGGAGAGTCTGTGATCATTCACGATCCTTGGATAGAGGGAATAAACGAGGGCGTTAAGTGACATTAAACCTTTTCCCTCTATCTTCGTAAATAAAGAGGAAATCTAAATCGTAGATCCCCAGACTCCATGAGAACACCTGGACCGTTGGTTTTCCACGTCCAAAGAACAGTAGGAAAGGGTGTGGCATTGGGACCGATCTGAACCGTCAGATCCTAGCTAGGGAACCCAACAGTCATTAGATCGATAGGGAGATAGATGAGGGTTGAGCCTCGTGAATAAGGGCGAAGTCGCGAGGGGATCAGAGTCGTCCATCCAAGGAGGACAGGTGGCAGAGATCCAGAATCTTGCAAACTCGGAGGTTCGCAAGGTAAGAGCTCAAAGATTAGATGTTCTAAGTCGCGAGTGGCGAAGCCACGAGAGGATCTGAGCCGTCCATCTGAGGAGGACAGGTGGTGGAGATCCAGGAATCTCGTGAAGTAGCGAAGTGGTGAGAGGCTGTGAGCTGTCCATCCGAAGAGGACAGGTGGCAGAGATCGAGAAGATCCCGCGAACTTGGGAGCTCGCAGGATGAACGCCCAAGTATTTGGTTTTAAAAGTCGCGAGACGTGAGGTCGCTAAGTAGCGAAGTGGCGAGAGCTTGTGAGCCTTCCATCCGAAGAGGACAGGTGGCAGAGATCGAGAAGATCTCGTGAACTCGGGAGCTCGCAGGATGAACGCCCAAGTATTTGGTGTAACAAGTCGCGAGACGTGAGGTCGCGAAGCAGCGAAGTGGCGAGAGGTTGTGATCCGTCCATCTGAAGAGGACAGGTGGCGGAGATCGAGAGATCTCGCGAACTCAGGAGCTCGCAGGATGAACGCCCAAGTATTTGGTGTTAAAAGTCATGAGACGTGAGGTCGCGAAGTAGCAAAGTGGCGAGAGGCTGTGAGCCGTCCATCCGAAGAGGACAGGTGGTAGAGATCGAGAAGATCTCACGAACTCGAGAGCTCGCAGGATGAACGCCCAAGTATTGGGTGTAACAAGTCGTGAGACGCGAGGTCGCAAAGCAGTGAAGTGGCGAGAGGCTGTGAGCCGTCCATCTGAAGAGGACAGATGGTGGAGATCGAGAGATCTTGGGAACTCGGGAGTTCGAAGGGTGAGAGCCCAAGTATTGGGTATTCAAAGTCACAAGGATGCGAGAAGCGAGAAGGTAATAACCATTGGATCCAGATCGCGAGGGGACCGTTGGATCCGCATGTGGGATCATGTATCAGAGCCTCACGAGAAAAGGCCCGAGAAGTTAGCCATGGGAATCACGAGGTGGCGAGTAGCGAAATACCTCGGGGAAAAGTCAGTGAGTTGACTGACCATCGGGTCTCGGGGATCCGAGAGCCCAATGTTTAACCTTTGAACTCGCGAGGTCACAAGTTTCGATTCCCCGATAAATCAAGGAAGGGGGATCGCGCGAGGGAACTGTGGGAGCAGATTTCCCAATAGGGAAATAGAAGAACCTTGGAGTTCTTCGGGCGAGAAGAAGAAGATCCTGTGAGCAGACGCACCCGTGGTTGGTGCGCCTGTGTCAGGTGGGACATAAGACCACGATTATATACAGAGAATCGGGTAGGTAAATAGAAGACATGTGATTCGGGGATTTGTATTTTGCTGCTACGAGCTCTGAGGATTCTCATTATTGAGAATTCAACCAAAAATTTTCAATTATGGTAGTGGGTGTGCTACAAAGTGGTATCAGAGCATGGTTACAACACTCGGCCTGATTGGGCTCGTGCACGAGTCACGCATAAACTCCATTCGAAGCACTCCTATGAGGAGTAACCCCTGACTTAATTATCTTACACAGGATTAAGGACTTGGAAAATGAAAACCCGATTGTGTGTGCATGAGAAAGAATTATGAATTTATGCGCCATTTATAAAAATGAACTTAACTTTTGACTAATAGTCAGTGTTTGTCTTTTCACTCAAGCGGACGATCAACCGCAGGAATCCACAAACGCAGAGAATGGTGACTCACCAAGAGGTGGGAGAAGGCTCCCACAACAGACATGAAGAGTCAGACGAAAGAAGAGAAATAGGAACCCCTCGAGGCCTAGCTGAGACTGTGAGGAGTCTCGTGGTCGAATTGCAAAGATGGAAGGCCAATAATGAAAGGATGATGAAGGAACAAGAAAAGCAAACCGAAATTAATGCAGTTCTACTGCAGAGCTTATCCGACCTATAGCGACAAATGCAGCATGAACCTGAGATGCAGAATCGTGGTCGTCTCAGTGGTCACACTGAGAGAAGCACATCCCGAAAGGTCCACCCCAAAGGTAAAGAACCAATGTCAGATGATTCCACTGAGAAGGAAACTGGCGATTCAGAAGGCTCTTCCAGCAGCAGAACCAATTCCTATTCTCAAAAGAAACAAAAGAAGCAAAAGACTTCCAAGAGTCATAAATTTGAGGAATTCAAAAAGGCCAAACCTCCCTCCTTCGATGGTGAGATAAAGAAGGGAGAGGAAGCCGAGGCCTGGCTACTTGGACTGAAGAAATATTTCAGAGTCCATGATTTTTCAAAAACCTTGAAGGCCCGAGTGGCCACGTTCAATCTGAACGGAAAGGCTTCCATCTGGTGGGAAGACCTTAAGAATATGAAAGGGGTCTACGAGGAGGACCTGTCTTGGAGACGGTTCGAGAAGTACTTCCGGAAGAAGTATTTGTCAGAAAAATATTTCGACGAGAAGGCTAAAGAGTTTTATGAACTCAAACTGGGACAATTTACTATGGAGGAGTATGTCAATAAATTCCTTGACTTACTGAGATATGTACCTTGCATCAAAATAGATAAGGCGAAGGCCCAACGCTTCATCAGTGGGCTACCCAAAGAATATCGGAACCGAATCGAATTCGATGAGCGAAAGACCCTAGAAGACACTATATGAAAGGCAACATATTGTCATGAACAATATGGACATCAGGCAGAGTCTCGTGGAGACTGGAAACAAAAGAATGGTTCAAAATTTCAGAAGAAAGGGAGCAAATCCTCGGGATTTAAAAACTACAAGAAGAACCACAGAATGAACTTTCCAACCCAGAGTGTACTCCAGCAGAATTTTCCCTCGGTAGATGGAAATAAAACTTCTGGACCTATACCAGTAAAGACTGATAACCCAAAGAGAAAACCTTTGGAATGTTGGGATTGAAGAGGAGATCATCTCCGGAGAGACTGTCCACTCCGACAACAGAACAGTCGGAAAATTTATCACATATAGGAGGCTACCACGGTCAATGATGTGGCAAGGAGTGTGCCGCAAA
>JASDQU011176231.1:1549-13315 GCA_032191745.1 Picea mariana
CTTCGACTGCAACTACAAGTACTTCGACCAAAAGAATTGCAATGGACGCAAAAATGGAATCAAATTCTATACAATGTCCTTACTCTACAAGTTATTATACATCCTGTATTTGTAAGGATTCAATGAATAAGTATTACTAACGTACACTATTGTGTAAACATACAATGGGCCAATCGCAGTGGAGGCATTTCTTAAAATGTTTGAGTGTAAACTACATGATATGTCAGATAATGAGTTTAAGACAAACGTGGATACTTTGATTGATAATAAGCTTGAGAAACACAAAAACTTGCAAGAACAATCAAGCTTTTATTGAAGTGAAATTGAGCTTGGAACTCTTAAGTTTGACAGGAAAGAAATTGAGGTTGCTGAATTAAGGAAATTGAATAAGCAAGACTTGATTTACTTTTTTGATAAATTAAACATGGTTGTCCCGAAAGAAAAAGACTGATTGTGCAAGTATATGGAAGTTCTCACAGTGGAGCATACAAACAGACCAAGTCTATTGACATATCCTCTGACAAAAACGTTTGTAATGGGAAAACTTTTACGGCAGATACTTCAGATAGAGAGCTATTAAAGGATGACAAAGTTAAAATTTCTTATTCAGATCAATCATCTGATATAAACAGCTGCTAGTGGTCTGGATATTCCTAATGTTGATAGGGTTATTCATTACAAACAACCCACAACTACAGATATTTTTGCGCATGGATGCAAATTAAACTGTATACACTGCTATAGATAGTTCGCTAGAAATTAGGATTTATTTGAGCTTTTAAATTAGTTCAGATTATTGTTAGTTAAAGACAGTTGAAGTTAGTTAATTGTCAGTTATGATATGATGCGTATTCAACCTCCTTGAGAGAGGGAATTTATATAGGATGCATTCATTGTAAAGAAGGGGGGGGAAGCCCGGGGGAAACCTCTTTTAGAGAGAGCTCCTTTTAAGYGTAGAATTATTTTGAAAGCCTGGAATTGAATTATACAGAGTGACACGTTTTCTTGATATTATGAGATTCATTACRGTCATTTCTTTCAYYGTGTCCTCTTTTTGTCATATTATCTATCTGTTCTTTTATCGGCTGAGTTAAAATATGTTTGGAATTCATTTTACATGCTCCTTACACGCAGTTGATAAAAKTTATGTTTTCAATGATGACTGATCAGAATTCACTCCAGATAAGTRCTCTGTATTTAGCCATCAGCCTTCAGTTTTTTCTTCCAAAGTTGTAGTGGAAATTCATTCTTGATAKATGCTTTCGCTGTGATGACCTTTCCTTTTCCTTTTTCTRCTATTATGTCATGATTATTTATAGTTGAAAGATAGAMTTACTTTGCCTCATTTTCTGCAAGTAATGCGATCACCGCTATGATCTCCTTTCTGTGGTTTTCACTTGACTCCATGCCCAATGGACTGTTTTCCTGGATCAACCCCCAACCTGATTAAAAATCTTTTCTAATAAGAAATATGGCCTTCTTACTGTAATTATTGAATATTCCTGAGTAAAGAGCCCTTGGTTGTTGAGAGAACTATCTCTGAGTGTATTAGGTCAGAAGTATACTCAAAATCAATTTTTAGGGATTGGCTTGTTGCAACCCAAGTCAAGTTATGAAAAATAAATAACTTTTTCTTTTTTAAAAATGTGCTAAGGCTTGGCTCTATTACAACCTAGAGTCAACTCTTGCGACAACACACGATATCAAAGTTATACTCCTAGATTAATAATAACCATCTACATATTCTTCCCACCAACACTGGCTTGTTGAATAAGTACTTCAATGCATAATGATCAGTGAACATCTTAAAATGTCCTCCCAATAAGTAGTTTCTAAAATTCTGCAGCACATATACCATAGCTAAGCCTTCTCCTTCAGTAGTAGTATAATTCCTTTCAGATGTAGAAAGATTTATACTAGCAAAGGATATAGGGTAGTCAATGTCTCGTACACATGACTATGCTAAGACTTATCCTAATGCAATGGACGAAGCATCGACATGAGCATTGAACTCCTTACCCCAATTTGGAAAAACCAAGATAGGTGCAGTGAATATTTTGTATTTTAGTGTGTCGAAGCTCTATTGATTCCTCTGTCCATTGAAACTTACTATCTTTATTTAATAGCTTCTCCATATGTATTGTTATCTGTGCATAGCCCTTAATAAATTTTCTATAATATCTAGTGTGTCCCAATGCAGTGCACAACTGTCTCACTGAAGTAGGAGGAGGTAGATCAACAATGATAGGAATCTTGGAAGGATCTACCAACAACCCCTCCTTACACAATGTGTCCTAACAACAGTCCTGTTATCTCCTCAAATAAATTGGTGGAAATTTTGCTTTTGAGGTGATAGGTTGTGGTCCAAAATTTATTTCTAAATTTCTGTAGATAGGTTAGAGAGTCTATTTTCTGTAAATAAGTTGAGAAAGAACTTTTGATTTGGTTTGGTCAAGCAAAAGACAGAATCTCAGGTTTCGATGGTTTAGGTGAGCCTGAAACATGCTCATTAACCACTGAAAGCCTTCATTCCCAGTAGTTAAGAGGGAAAATCAAAAGCACGGTTAACTACCGAAAAGATTTCAACGGGAAAAATGGAAAGCTCGTGCTTTCGCACAAGACAGTTGTCAATTGGCGCAATGATGAAAACATAACCACCGAAAACCCATGGAGGTGGTAAGGTATGCATGTTCTTGTTGTATCTATCCGAAGATTGATATCCTGTTGTCCTTTCAACTGTATTTGTCATTTCAAAATTAAGACTCAGCAAAGACATAGAAACTCATGTGTGTTTCCCGACTAACATAAATGATTAGTCACGTAGCCCCTCACCATTTCCATTCACGAGTACACAAATCCATTATGACCCCAATTAATCTCTAATTTGATCTCCATTCATTATCAATTCGAATTCGGGAGTTATTGAGACAGTCTTGAACCCATGATTTCATCAAGCAAACGCATATCTAGAGATCATAATCCCATTTCTTGTGGTGATCTCCGAGTGCAGTTAGAGTTTAGAAAAATTCTATCAAGCCAATTGTCATACCAATCAAGCCAGGTCAAGTCATCAGGTAGTTCAAATCCCATACCGTTTCAATTTAAATGTATATCTCACCGAAGCTTGAGATTTTCGGCATGTTTTCAGTTAGTCTATTGCCTAAACTCGGTTAGTGATTGAGATTTTTAATCCAAACTCTGTGTCACCCTATCTTGTTTTCTTTTCTATGAGTCATACTCTCTGTCATCCTAAATCATAGAGTCTTTGTCTCCCTGGCATGAAGTTTTTCCTTAATCACAGGTACAGTCAAAATTTACTAATGCCGAAAGCAGGGCCAGTTCTAAGGGCTGAATTGGATGGAGTTTGGTACCTTGAGGCGCACCCTAAGGTGTCCGAGTTCTTCAAGCAGACTGGAGTCTATACGTATTGTGAAAAACTGGCAGATTTTCATCAATAGGTGTCTGAGACTTTTGCTAGATCGTATGATGGAAGAACAACAACAGTGGGAAAGGAGAAGTTTGTGGTTGATGAGGCAACCATAGCTGAGTTCACTGGTCTTCCCAGAACAGGGGATTGTTGGTTCAAATCAACGGTACCTTCAAACATTGAATTTAGGTCCTACCTACAGCCTCTGCACAAAGATATTACATGGAAAAAAGACATACCAATGTCTTATCTGGAACCTAAATGAAAATCTCTCCTGAAGGAAATTTTTGTCTATATCACATGTGAAGGTAGATACAACAGAGTCATATTCTACCACTTCAAACTTTTAAATCATTTCACAGGGAGATATCCCATCAATTTTCCATTTTACTTGCACAAATCCCTCATGAAAATGGCTAGACAAGTCAAGGCCAAGCCCACTAAGGTGGAAAGTAGATTGTCTCATCAAGGACTCATTACTCTCATTATCAAAGAGTCATTGAAGAAAAGGCAGGTAGATTGGAACTACTTCCTCTTCTAGAATGAATTCCAGACTGACTGGCAACAGTAGGAGAAGGGTAAAAAGGCTGCCACTAAGAAGACCATTACTCCTAAAAGAAGTCATAGAAAATGGAAGGGTATCTCACCACCAAGAGATCCGATAGAATCATCCTCTGTTAAAAAGAAAAGAACCAAAAGAAAGTTACAGTTTGAGGGTGAGTAGTCCAAGGACCCTGCTGAAGGAAGTAACCCTTTAAACCTACCCTATAGTGATTCAGAGCCAGAACAGGAGTTAGCAGGGACACAAGGTAATGTACACGTTGGACAAGTTGCAGACAATTGTTCCAACTTACCTTCACCAACTCCCCCAGAGGCACACAGTCCATCATTGGCAATAGATTCTTCAAGTAAGCCTAAAGCATCTAGGGCACAAAAAATCAATAAACTCCTGCAACAAGTCTATGAAATGGAAGTCTTGGAAAGAGTTATTAAAAAGGAAAATACAGACTTGACTAAAGGAAATGCAGAGCTCTTCAAAATAAACCAAAGCCTCAAAGAAAAGCATGATAAGATAAAGGAAAGGAACAGGGTGTTGATAAGGGAGAACATGAAGTTGTACAGACAACTTAGAATTCTGAGGCTGAAATTAAAAGATTCTCAATCGCCAACACAGGAGAAAATAGGTTTGGAGACTCTAGATAAATTAGCTACAACCATGTTAGATACACCAAAGCCCTCCATACAACAAGTTGAAGTTCGCAGATCTGCACGAACAAGAGCTGCATCGTTCAAAAGACCTTGAACATTCAACAAAGAATCAAGGTAATCATTTTTGCAAATTTTGAAGTTTTCTCAAAGATGAAGTTTTCGTGGTTTAGGAGAACAGGACGACTATTCATTAACCACCAAAAGAAGAAATTTCAGTAGTTAATCAACTCAGGAGTCTTCTAGGTTAACCACCGAAAGCCTGTCACTGCCAGAATGACCGAATTTTTGCCCAGATTGAGATTTTTTGAGTTGGAATGGTTTGAAACCTCTTCGAATGGACATTTGTTGAATTTTCAAGTCAGATCCAATAGCTATTTTTATGGATAAGGGAATGAAGAGGTGTTTCAATCATTTTTGGTACCTTTTACAAAGGAAGAAAATCAGGATTTTTGCCCACCTCAACAAATTTGAATTTGTATCTCTTAGAAGAGTCATCACTTAGCCTTGGAAGGCTATTATGCACTGCACCATGACTCTACAAGATATGAAGACCATGAAATGTGGGATTGATCTTTTGCGAACTGAATTTTGACTTTCTATCTTTAGCATATTTGATCCATGCTTTTAGGATCTCAAAACTACATTGTAAAGATATAAAGCTAAAGGTAGAAGAGGAACTAAGGGTTCGACTTTGGAGACTTTTTTCATTTATGTACTCAAACTTCTCATTTTCATATTAAGTAATACAAGCTTCTTTTGCTCAAACTTCTCATTTTCATATTAAGTAATACAAGCTTCTTTTGCTCAAACTTCTCATTTTCATATTAAGTAATACAAGCTTCTTTTGCCATAMCTTGTTCAAATTTCATCTTCTTATCTATTCTGTACTTGCACCTGGATRTTATATTCATGWTSTTATGCTTGTTTATGCCCGATAAMTGTCATCTTATCATTGCATTCATAAGTTAAACTTTGCAAGTATTCCTGTGATTATTGTAATTGGCCATTCATATATGCTTTATATGTGATTCTACTAATATAATAATTATTTCTCCATACATCTCTTTATTTGTAAACTCTCTGAACATTTGTGGTTGAAATCCTTTTCCATCTAAATGTGTTCATGCATGTTTTGAGTGAGAAATGATTCAGTCAACTGACTTGATCCAAACCCACACTTATTATTGAGAAAAAAGTTACCAAAAGATTAAGTTACCAGGCATCTCTAACTTACAGCCTAGGAGAGTTTCCTGGAGTGATAACAACTCCAAAAGGTGAAAAGAAAATACACTTATTCACATTCATGGCAATCTAACATTGCCTGGACTTATCTAACATTAATCTCAAACATTCAATATGATATTTTAGTAGGATAAAAACGGTCCAATCATCAAAGTATGCTTCCAAAAACTTGTGTAAGAAGTCCTTAAATGCTTCGACCACCACCCTGGAAAACATAGTTGGTGCATTGTTCAAGCCAAAAGGCATCACAGTGTACTGAAAAGAACCCCATTATGTTGAAAATGTAGTCTTATGTCAATCTTCCTTAGCAATTGAAAATCCATCTTTGAATGAATAAACCTCCTATCCTTCGACATTATCTAGAACCTCATCAGTAAAAGGTGTAGGGAATGGATCATGTAAACATGCATCATTCAATTTCCTTAGATCCACACAGATCTCGATTTCTCCTCACTTCTTATCTTGGGCCACCATAGGGCTGATCCATTCAGATTCTTCAACTGGTTCTATGATTCCTGCTTCCAACATTATATCTAATTCAATCTTAACTTTCTTATTATACTTGAGATTTAGTCTGTACGGTCTCTGCTTGATAGGTCTTGCATCTTCTCTCAAAGGGATCTTCATTTCTTCCATGGGCCCTTTAATGCCCTTCATGTCTGTGAACTTGGTTGGAAAAAATTCATGATACTCATGCAATAGTTCTATGTTCTTACTAATAGTAGCATTATCCCAATAATCTCCAACATTTTCTAAATTAGGTGTTTTTTTTGTTCCGATGTTAACTTTCTTAATTTTAATAGGCTTCCCTACAAAAGGTAATTCAATCCTTGACCCTTATATATCTCTTTTTCCTTCAGTTTTTGAAATGTTCACATTCCTAGGATCATCATCTTCATCAACATTAATATTATAACAACCCTGTAACCACCGAAGAGGCGCAGTCCATTCATCTTCTTCTTGTTCAAAAGGGGGGTTAGATACTTCCTCAAAGAAATTATGTCTTATAATTTGTAAATCCTGATCTATTGTGGGGTATTGGATTTGAAATAGGAATGTAGCTATAAAGTTATGGGTCATACCATACTAATATGTAGTGGCTAAGTGCAATTCTACTTGTAGATACCAGTTGATAGGCATAGTAGCTAAGGTGTTAATGAACTTATGTACCCACTGTTCCTTGGGAATGTTTCTCTCGTCTTCCTCATGACTTCACACATGGTCCTTAGGACAAATCTGACCTATGTATCAAACTTTGCAACCTGGAGCTTGATCTGAAATGCGCACTGTCAATAAGGTGCAACATTGTTCCCACTCCACGATGTTATTCTTATGTGTTCCCAACCATCTAGCTGGTGTTTCTTTCAAGGCTTCATCTAGTGCCAACATCCTCTGTTGTACTGGTACAATTTTCTCAAATTCAGCTAGAAATGTTTCTAAATGATTCAAGCCATCAAATGTAGGAAGATTACTTACTCCTATGCCAATCCAGTGCACTACCTTTGTCAATCTGGCACACCTCCGCGTAAAGACTTCATACATTCTTTTTGCCAGTTTTCCAATGCTTCTTTTGAATCTAACGAGCATGCACTCTCACTTCACCAACTTAGATTTCTATCTGCTGTAGGGTTAATATAATCATGTTGTCATGCTGTCAATTTATAGATGTTTTCTAGTTCGTAGGCATGGTCTTCTTCTCTTATAGGTTCTATGTATCTGCGACCTTCATCAGGATCGAGAGGTGCAATGACCTTAAGGCCATTACCATAAAATGTCATTCTTCTCTTTTTTAGGTCAATGGTAGTCAGATTGTTGAAATTCCAATCAATTCGTAATAGTTCAAGATAGGGACAACTATCATCAACAATCTCGATCACTTTGAAATATGAAAATGTCCTCACTTCGTCAATGTCCAAAGGGACATGTGATAGTCTTCCAAAGGGGATTACCACCTGCTGGTTATCCATCCTGTGTCTAATAGGAGAGTAAATCAATTTTGGTTTTCTCATCAGTTCCCAAGTCTACTTCATCATAACATTTATTTATGATCCCAGGTTGAGAACCACATATTCCACATTGTAGTCTCCAATCTGAGCACTAAGGTGCAGTTCCTTGCATGTCCTCCTTTTCCTAGATACTTGATTCACAACTCTACTCAGCATATGATCTATCCTTCCAATTTCATATTGTCTTATCAGGTGTTGTAGTTCATGCACATCTCTTTCATCTTTAATCAAATTGATACAAGTATATAAGAAATCCATAAGATTTCTTACCTCTTTTCCTTGCCTCAGTAGGACAGATTGATCAAATGCTGGAGGCATTTCACATTCCTTTACTTATGGTTGTGCCCTAGATGAAGAAGCTTTTTCTCCTACAAATTCTCTCCTTGATTCTTCAAAAGTGTGTTTTCCTTCCTTGGGTCAAACAATGRTGCCTTCTCTGAAGCTCTCCTGATCCCTRATCCATCTRTAGTATTTCCTGGAGTCACCCTATCTTCTCCYGTGGAAACACCTCCTCTAGTAATAAAAACAACCCTAGGTTCCTCACCGCGAGGTTCAGCTGAAAATTGTTGGACTTGATGGTTTCCACCTTGTCTTTCCTAAAGTCYGGMTAACAATACTCGACAATCTTYAATGACATGATCAAATGAATTACAATAGTTGCAAGTAGTACAAGGGTTTTGACAATCCCTTGCCAAATGACCTARTTGGGCACAATTATAGCAAATAATATAACCTYATCCTCGACCCATGCCTCCTCCTCATCCTCTTCCTCTGAATCCACTACGAGGGTTGAAGTTTCCTCTTCTCAGGGAATTGAAATGCCCATTTTTTCATTCTGACTGTAATTCTCCTTGAATTCTATAGGCATCCCTTTACCTTTCATGCATGAGGTCATAAKCCCTACAGTMCTTATCATCATGCCCCACAGATTTKCARAATGTACAATAAAGGTTGGTGGGTGTTTGGACATATTTCTGCATATAATAGCATTCACCAGGGTGATGTCTAGTTCTACGTACCTCGCACCATGGTAAAGTGGCCTGGTTCAAAGGGTTAGGGGCTCCAGAGGCCAAGTATTCATTAAATAGGGGAAAATGCTCTTTGTCATGGCCCTTTGATTTACATCCAATACACCAAATATCTTCTCTTTTCTCTTTCCCTTTATCTTTCTTCATGTCTTCAACATGTAAAGATATACTAGTTAATTGATTCAAAATTTGACTCATACCTAGGCTAAATTCTCCTACAGGAACTGCTTCTAGTTTTATGGAAATCTCCATAGCTTCAGCCTATGAAGCGACCTTCTATTACATCAGAGGAACTTTAATGTGTGGAAGGAGGGAAGTAATGAGCCATTCCTTATGCTTTTCATCTGAAATCTGAAAACTTAAATCGCATGTCAGGGTCTTAAACCTATGATCAAACTCCCAAACAGGTTTAGTCACCTTCTTCTTGATTTCTTTCAAATCTGTAATACACTGTGACTCCGAATTGGGTTTCTTGAACTCTGCACTCAACGTAATCTTAATGCCATTCAATGGCTTAGGTTGTATAGATTCTGAAACAAACTTCATATACCAGCTCAATGCGCGATCCCTCAAGGTATTACTAAACTGATCTCTCTCAACAGCTTCGTCGGTGACTTTCTTAATGATACATACAACTTCGCAAAAGAACCAATGTTGATTAGGATCCTCAAATCCATCTCCTCTGAAAATGTGTAACCTCATTTCATCTACCATGGATCTTCCCTAGATTCTCAACTGAGTATGTACTAAACTTCTTGTAACAATACTCTGATTTCTCTGACTACTCTAGTTACTTAATGCTGCTAAAACAATAGGAGTAGTAATAATACTTACCTCGATAGTAGGCACAGTCCCTAAAGTTTCTAGTTCTTCTCGGCGAAGTTCCTCATCCTCAATTTCCTTTTCCCTTGCGAACTCTAAATACTCCTCGTCTAATCTCACTGCTTCTTCCCCACTGTAGAAATCTTTGTCTTGGGACAAAGGTCCGTAACTCTGCTTCAACAGGTTCGCAAGAGGAAACTTCTTGAATGATATCCTACTGCATGCATGTCAAGCCTCTACGTCGTTGTTGTTGTCTGAATTCTTGAAAATTAGCTTTAAAATCCAATTGATTACTGTATCTTCAAGATATTCTTCCCATGAAATAACATCTTAATCTTCAGCTTCAAAAAGTGTAGAAAATTTCCTCTAGGTCCCTTAAAGAAATACCTCTCTACTTGACTATATGACTCTACTCTGTCGATGGAAAACTCAGTAACATACCCTCCAATAGTGCTATCAAACCAGAGATCCACTTCTCTAGACACATCATTATCGACTCTCTTGACTTTCTTAATCAACGTTGCTGTCCAAATCACAGGTGGTCTAGATTTGATCTCAAACTGAGTGTCTTCTAATATGGCTAGCCACTCATACAACTCCTTATGAACTACTGCAAAGAAAATCTTGTGCATGTCAGTAAAGATGTACCTTCACAACTAGTCTTCTGTACTAATGCTAGGGTTCTTGCTCTGAGCTTCGACGAAGTCCCTTTCTTGTTCTTCTATCCACTTCTGAATTTCTATCTTTGATGGAAACCACCTCGACATTCCCTCAAGAAAATTCCAGTCCCGACAACAAAAACATTTGTTGGCACAGGGGCAGAACCAAGGTTCAACTCTAACTACGCACCAAAAAACCCTAACTACTAGCCCTTTCAGCAACACCTGCAAAGCAGATGAAGTCTCAACTGAAGTAGCAATAGGGGGTTTGAAGGACATAAGTGTCTACAACCAGAGGGAGTGTAATATTATTCAAGAATAACAACACAAGATAACCTAGAAATTCTTTAACAGTCTTATACTTAGCTTCGCACAGTTAGATAAATTTCATTATCTTCAATAGGAACAATAATAATGCATAATAGTACAACAGATATCAAATAACACAACATCAACCACAAAGAACAAAAAGGTTTAAGTGGTTCACCCTCTCCCTAGGTCTATGTCCACAAAACTGTGTTTTTTGATATAATAGGTAACAATACATAGTTCTATCTGCGCACTTAGTTGCATATTCTTCTCTCTCTTTCTCTTTATTACCTCTCCCCGTGCACCCATCAGTAGAGTAGATCTTCGCACGCAAATAAAGATCTAAAAATACAAACATACACCTCTATAGTTCAATCTCTCTTGATCCACACCGACAAAAACCCCTATCAACTCTTCTAGACCTTTATTTATACATCTTGTGACTCTTAGACAACCCTAGACTGAAGTCTAGGTGTCAAACCTTAGGTACCAAAAACCTAGGTCCACATAGCATGTATTTTGAGGACTTCACCACCCTATCATTCCTTCTTCTCCACGAGGTGATCCAAATCACCCATTGATGTCTTCTTCCGCTTGCTGACTTGTCCAAGATCCATCTTCCTTGCTTCTTTGTCTTCCTAGATCTTCTCTTCCAACGAATTTCTTTCCTTTACTTCACTCCTTCTTTTCTAC
Source organism: Picea mariana (assembly GCA_032191745.1). Taxonomy (NCBI): domain Eukaryota; kingdom Viridiplantae; phylum Streptophyta; class Pinopsida; order Pinales; family Pinaceae; genus Picea; species Picea mariana. The sequence continues at coordinate 12,945 of JASDQU011176231.1, forward strand.
TTTTCTAACCACTTCGACCCTTCCTTGGTTTGTGTGTCCTCCGCGCACTTCGTAATTTTTCTTTCTTCTTCCTTAATATTCGTTTTCTTCCTTAATACATAACCAAGGGCCAACAATCTCTTTTAAGGCTTGTTTTTGGCTCTTGGATAAATGTCTTGGAGTATTTTGGCAATCTAGCATTGTTTTGCATGATTATTCTTAGTGCAAGTAAGTGAATTTTACTTTGTCATTGTTTAAATGGTTATGGTATGGATTTCTTACTCATATGAGATTATGAAATTACATGCCTAATTAATGGTTGAAGTGAGAAACTTAAGGTACTACTTTCTTTCTTTTCATTTGTCAAACTTATTTAATTGATCTATTAATTT